>DWEM01003122.1:0-11102 GCA_018245935.1 Agara belti belti | reverse complement strand
AAGTAAAATTTAAATATCACTTGCTATAACGGTGAAGGAAAACATCGTGAGGAAACCTGCACACCTTAGATATGTTATAAATTATATAATATTTTCTGAGGTGTGTGAAGTCTACCAATCCTCACTTGGCCAGCGTGGTGGACTATGGCCTAAATCCCGATCACTATGAGAGGAGACCCGGTCCAGCAGTGGACCAACAAAAAGGGTGGAAAAAGAAATTAAATATATAAATATCTAATACCTCATATAATAAACATAGACCGAGCGACAGCGGTCCCGACGTCAAGGAAATGAGATAAAACTGAATACCTTATAATTTCGTAATTACCATAACGATGTAAGCATATTGTGTACAAGTAAGATAAGACTAGTCAATGTTGCCTTTAGGCTGCAAACCACGAACGAGGTACCTAATACCTAATCATAATGGTCGATTCAGTAGTTTAATGCCTTTATCTAGCACCTGTATTTGTGTGGTATTTGTTAAGGCTCTTGACATAGAGTTAGGAGGAAGCGGGTAGCATGAAATGTTTTTTTTTTCTTTGCAAGTAATTTATTAAAAATAAATTACGTTACAAATTTACTCGTATACAATCTATTGTAACTATAAGTTTTAACTAATCAGAACATTCTAGATGTGAATACTGAACAGTTTGCACCTGTTACATGCTCGGATGTGCAAATTTTATACATCTAAGTAATAATAATATTACGTGTTCTGCAGATTCTGAAACCAAACCGGTATTCGCTCATTATTACTGAAGGTCAGTTGTCGATGTAGCCACCTGCTGATGCGTTTGGAATGCTACCTCGAATACCTGCAATTATTATGTTGTGACAATCAGAGATAGTGAAACGCGTGCCAGCTTAACGCTGTACATGTGGTCGCACCCTAAACGCTCCTGTCAGGTAAACACAAAAGAATCTAGGCGTTGCTGATTGATCTTAAACTAGCTACTATTCATAAACTAGCTTAAGGCACATTCCTTCAATAAATACGGGTCATATCAGCTGGGAGATTGATAACGGATACTATAAAAGTGTGTACCTAGACTGTGTGGCTAAATATTTTTAGTTCTTGAAATCCTTTCGCACTTCGTATTTTAATACGATCCTTTGTTCTAATATAGCGATATAGAACTATTTGAAACCAAGTTTTTTAATCCCCGAATTCTATAGCAAAATGGGAAAATCTCCGAGGACTTTTGTACATATGACACGTTGGCTGCTTGTCAATTTTACAGGCAGTGGGCAGTACCACAAGTTTTAATGATGAAAAACTGATTACTTACCGTTGCAAACTATGCTAAGTTAACTTAACCATGAAATAAAGAAGTTTGAAATGCACCTTGTATATCAAAATTCAGGTATTGAAATGGACCTTAACTTTAATTTCAAAATTCACGTATTATCTCATCAAAAATATGAATTAATCCGCAATTAAGTTTTATTGTTTACATCACGTCAGGTCCCTAACAGGGTAGGCAGAAAGGTTACTTTCAAATGCTTTACTTAATAACTAAGTTTTACAACTATATTAAAAGTTAGCTGGCCGTCTATATAAATCACATTTACAATTAAACATACAATTGAGTCAACGTGTTGAAACACGTTCTCAGAAATTTTGTAGCAATGCCCGTTTCCTTGGCTTACTAACTTAATAAGACGTTACAACTCCCACTAACACATAGAGGACTTTAATTCGAAATCCATTAGAAACACGTTAAGATTGTTATCGAGTGCAGTAGAATTAAATTTGGGTCCGTTGTATTAATAATTTATTTAAATGTTCATAGACACAGAATGAAAATGCATTTCTGGTGTAGAAAGGAATATTAAATGTACCTCACGGTGAATTAAATACTATTTTGTATCATTATTAAGATAATTAGAATTAGCCAGCGGCATACGTTTTCTAAGTGCTTCAAGCTATCAAGTTAAACGGATCACTGGATGGTAAATGGTAAATTTGTCTTGTTATCATCTACTATATGTATGGTACTTGCTGTTGCTGTTCACATTAAGGTCAATTTTATCTTTTTTTTTAAGTAGCCTCCGCAGAGTACGTCATCTCAAATGCCAAACTGGTATTAATGATATTATTGCAGGAGTTAGGCGCGAGTACAATGGTAATTTTAAGTATCGGTTGATAAGTTGACCAAACTTAATTAAACTTCTATACTCTATGCCAATGCTATAGTCGATACCACATTGCGGGAGCTAAGACTCCAAGAATAAGCCCCCACCTGGCGGCTTAGCGAATGTCACGTATAGAACAGTATCTAAGCCATAATCGTTAAAAGATTTATATGATGTGTAAATTTTCGACTTTAAAATATATATATTATCGATAAACGAACAACTTATTTGGCGAACGGCAATAAATATTGCCGAAAAGTTGAATAACCTTCGTTTTCCAGTAGGTTCCTTGTTAATGAAGCTTTGATTGGCACACCGTCCAAGTGTGAAATTTTGACGCTGATCTTGCAAATCGCCGATTTATACGACAATATAGCATTGAATAGGTACAATAAATCAATTTTATTATAACCGGTATTTTACTAGTTCGTTCACGCCCACTGTTCAAATGTCTACCTACAGCCATTTGTCAATGCGGGCATAAAACCGTACAAATAATGGGCCTAATAAAACCACGGTACACAATACCGTTAATGGTGTGAAATTCTAAAAATATAGCTCAAAAATGCAACTCATCTACAATACTTATTAAATTTAAATGTGTTAATACAAGTCTTGACTATTGGATTAGGAGAACGGTGAATATTTGATTCCTATATTGCAATCAAGGATAAAAACAAACTGTCAAATGGTAAATTTAATGGTAACAGATCTTTACCTTGTCTAGAATAGAAATGATCTTTGCGAGTTATGTGGTCTGTTTAAGGTAAAATGATTTACCTTACTCTATACCGACCTTCGGGGTGAGTGAATTATGGACTATTTCATTTGTGGTGAAGACACATTACAATTGGTGGCGTCGCTTGGGTGGCGTGCGCCCGGCACGCGAGCTATCGCGGCGTTGCCTTGGAAACGCCTCCTGCGCGAGAGTTGGCCAAGAACAATGTTATGTAGAGATATGCGTAGGCACAAAAAAGATTCCAGTCGATTCTATGGAAAAAAGTCACTATATATAAGCGATATGTAGAAGCACTCCTAAGTAATACTAAGTTAATTGAACGCTAGTGTGAGAAAGTATCAAGGATCACTACTTGTTTTAGTAAATAAGCAGCTATTTAGGTAATCGAAATGTTTTGAAATGGCTTCAATGTTTTCAACCGTTTACATACCCGAATCCTGGTGCATACTTTCACCGCATCGTTCCAGTGGGGATTGGCTTACTTGCACTTAAATTAATAAAAAAAACTCTTTGTAATTTTTGTGTTTTTAATACTAATGGTTTAATAGCAACATGTTACTAATAAGTTATATATGTATTTTATTATTGAGAATAATACTAAAAACGCGATAAATTGTCAAATTATACTTTGGGAGAGATAATATACTTATTTTGACGTTGACCGTTGCCGTCGTCTATTGTGACTCTACCTCTCCGTATTAACTCTATTTTCAAATCGCAGGCATATGGTACCTACTTTAAGCTCTTAAAGTGTTCACAACTTCACATTGACCTTGCAGGCCCCCACCATACGCGCGCGCGCACCGAACTTCATCTACATAATTACTCTAAGCTCATTGGTGACTATTAACTTCATGGTAATTCATGAGTCCGAAGCGTTTAATTAATACCATATCACGTGGGCTGTCAGATAAGACATAATGAAAGTTGGTTTCAACGTTTGTAAAATGTTTTTGTTACGGTCTTGAGGCAACTACATACATTTAGTTTTTTTTATCGCCTCTTCAACCGATGTTACTAATGCTTCTTTTCTGTTATGACACTATGTAAGTAAATATAATTTTTTTAGGCGATTTTTGTCTTAAGCTTACTTGGAGTTCTTTAGCTTACTTTTGTAAAACTATTAAAAAAAGATAAAAAATATTATGTATTTGTGAGCTATTTCAAATACCTTCGATTATCGGTTAAATAAATGAAGAACGCTCGCAAATATAAACAGGATGGAATAATCGTAAAATCGATAAAGACAAGTTATTTTTATCGTTTTTATGATGATTGCAATTTTATTGGCATATGAATATGCATATATTAAAAAGATTTGACGCTCGCATGCGGTTACCGATTATATATTTAAATAACGAAATAAGTCCTATAGACAAAACAACCAAATGCTAACATATGACAGACTAAAGATTAAAAATGGATAAGCTTTCCAATCCCCTTTACATTATGTGATGTATGTATAACGTACAATGTACATACATAACATAATGCTATTCTCTATGTAATCTCAATGTAATCCGCATTGTTTGTTGCCGCCATTACCGGTTTACGGCGTGCTGTGCATAATGTACGTTCGTAATAAGCGCACGTTAATCAATGAATATAATGGGGATACTGTATTATACAATGCTATTGCAGTACAGTCACGCCCGTCTCCCGTAGAGGTAAGCAGCGACTAAGGTACCCTTGACCCGGTCTCTTTTTGAGCTATGGTAATAAAAACGGAAGCAAATGAAGCGTTGGAACATTAATCTACATTTACTTAAGAAAATAATTTAAGCCCAGCGCCAGATAAGTCACGGACGGGAACTACTCAACTAATATTTTGGACTTCACCAGAAAATGTATGTATTCAATGCATTACCGCATTATACACTCGGCTAGGTATATTATATCACAACCGGTAAAATTGTTCCCGCTATAATGTGGTTTATTTGTTGGCAATAAAGATGATATTGGCGTGAACGATTGAAAGGAAGCAACGAACGCATATTGACCACTGTACCGGAATATTTGATGAGCACACAAATGTGAAACCTGTGCACACATAACATTAATTCTTCACGGGAAATGAGATGAAACTTAGGTAAACAATAAAAACACCTATGCACTTACGATCTACTAAACGATTTCGAGTCTTATTCCACTGCACGTGGCTTCATTTTTCATTTGGCTGAAGTGTCGACATTTTTCAATCCTAATTTACGGATATAAAGGACGTTTTTGTTGAGGATTTTTGTTTTAATAAGAATTTATCAAGGTAGTTCGTAAGTTTGTATTGAGTGTGAAGTTTTTCAATGTTTGCATGTTATATTTGTATTAAATATTTGAGAAGATATCGATTGTTCGCAAAGTGGGCGTGAGACGATTGGAGTTTGTTAGGAGCACAAATAAAATTTGCTCAACACTTGATGTTCGTAAGTTGTATTTAAACACGATTTTTTTTTTATTTTCGATTCACAAATGTTTCTTTAAACAAACAGGGCGATTATGTTGGCAGCAATAAGTTTTATTTATGTTTAACGAATTGAATTTGTGTATTGTTAAATTTCATCGAGACATATATAAAATAAAAAAAAAACATAAACCGGTTTTTTTTACTAGAGATATGTTTTTAATCAACACATTGAATGCTATAATTATAAGTATTATATTTACTTAGTTTTACAGCGACATCATTAGCACAATGTTTACATCGACAATTCAAAGGTCCTTAAGGGCGTAGTCAAATTATCTTTCTTTAAACGTGGCCCCCTAAGAACATCGGCGCCTTTGTCGGCATACAAAACGGCACAGGTTGTAATTTGATAAAGTCGGACCGCCTTCAACAACCTTTCTTTGACACGGAGTGCACGCGCTCGTTCTATTTCCGTTATCGGATGCGGCAATGTTTTTGGAGTACTGACCGATTAAATATCAGTAAATGCAATTCAGTCCAGTCTACGAAAACAGATACAATACGAAGTGTGAAGTCCACCAATCCGCACTAGGCCAGCGTGGTGGACTATGGCCTATATCCCTCTCACTATGAGAGGAGACCCGGTCCAGCAGTGGACCAACAAAGGGGTCAAAAAAAATATGCAATTCGTATCCTATGTTAATTTTTTACGTATTATTTTCCGTATTATTATTTACGTATTACGAAGTATGTATAATAATCGATAATACGATACCTTTACATTACGTTCACTTTAGACGGCAGCACGAAGTACTATCGAATTCACCATACAAAAGTCACCTTTCATACAAAACGCAGAATTCACATTTACTTTTACATTAACTTAGCCGCTAGAAAATGTGAAGTATGGTTCGTGCTCGCAAAATTAGTTCCTTTTACGCATGTTAGAGGCGCTGTGCATTTTTCATACAATTTTTTACCGTTTACCGTACGAATACTTCGTCGCTAGAGGTTCGTGCTATGGCTACAGTTCTCAAGATTTGACAAGTAGACCAAATAAAAGAACTAAAACCTATCAAATACCTTCTCCAACGTTTAATACTCATCACTCCCGGTCGTAGACCGTCCGGATCAAAATTATACAGGTTTAATTAAATCGACATTAATCCTGGAGAATTCGAATAGGTATCGCGTTATGGACGTCGCTTCTGTCATTATGTTACCAGAATTTTTGGAAGGACACGTATCATCCTACAGGAATTTTCGGATTAATGTCAGGGTAACTGCAACCGTGACGGAATGGAATGCATAGAATGTTAACTACAGTAATTTTTGTATGTCAAGTTTAGACAAGGACAGAGATATTTGGCACTCGGTGCTTTCTTTCTACCCCGTTAGGGACCTGGCGTGAGTTTAGATAATAATTGTATTATTTTAGTTGTAAATAGTATAGATAAATATGCTTGTATGTATAGAAATATCTTTTGACAAAAGTGTATAAAGGGTGTTTGTGATCTTGTTACATAACGATGAAAGTATGTAGAACGTATGAAGTAGAAGAACATAATATTATTATTATTAGAGAGCTTCGCTTAATTAAGTGGAAGCCTTGCCCTAATGGATGTCTAATAAGTCTAATTAGGCTTATGTTCGTGATGGTTAAAAAAAAATCCTACATAGAAATATGTGTTGCAATCCCAGTGTCATTTTATTTGATATCTGTTAAAATAAATACCGGTTTTTAATTGTATAAGCCCGATTTTATGCCCTTACTTAGATTATACAGTATTAAACCCTGGGTAACTTCGCAGTCTTATGGCTAAAGAAAAATTATCATAACAATATTTTGGTAACGCTTCGACCAAGTATTTGAGCTTGCCAGTCAAAACATTTGTACCCCGTCCGCATTCTTTATTTATGCTTTCTGGGTGCTGTTCTTTATTGTTAGATAATTTTTTTTAAACGGTAATCCTTCTCGTGTACCTTCAATGCAATAAATAATAAAAGCGTTAAGACGTAAAATTATAACGCAATTTTTTAACCATTATGTCGACCGAGTTCAACCCTTGTTACTTTTATACCGCGGGCACAAATCTCCTTTTGAAAGGATTTAATATTAATTCTACCCAACATTTTAAATCCGCGCCCAGCAAAGCCTTTTATTTCAATGTGAAGCACGGCACTATGATATTTTTTTTTATCAAATATTTTTTTATCACTAACTTAGCTAAGAATTTACAATAACTACAGCAAGCGTTGCTTATTATTATTTGATAAATTATTATTTGATAGATTATAAATTATTATTTGAATTTCGAACGGTCTCTAAACGAATTTGTAACGATATTTAACATGACAATAAACAGAATTAATTCGCTCGGATCGGTCTCGACGACCCTTATCTACATATTTCTTGCTAGCAAACACTAAACCGCTTTTAAACGTTAAAATAACAAAGTTCGGGATATCTCAAGAGAATTTGTTTGGTTTGTAAAAAAAGTGGTTAAATGTAGGTTTGTCGGTAACTCATTAGCAAATCATGTCGGAACAGGTATAAATACGGACCTATTGGAAACAGACACGAAATTAGGGTCATTATTATAATTACAGAGCAAACACACTTTATAGCTAATTTGTAAATTGGTCTTTTCGTTTTTTTTTTTATAATCAGTCTATGAAAATCAATATTCTTACCTGCTTGCTTGCAATTATTGGCGCCAGTTCTTAGTAAGCATACTATAATTTAAGTCAATAAAAGATAATGAATTTTGTAAATACAAAACTGCAAAGAAACTTGTAAATGTATTATTGTGGTAAAAATAAATACATATACCTAAGCGTGATTATCAAAAGGGTTCTTTGGATGTTAACATGAATAAATAAATAAAAATATATACATATGTACATAACACCAAAAAAATGAATGTTACAAATGTTGAAAAAAAATCCAAAATAACTTGAACAGCTTTTTCTCAAACAGCTTTTTACAGTAGAGGACGTAAATTTGTTTGTAAATTGAAACTGTACTGTCCCCAACAAATTTAATGTTGTAGACGTATGGCGGACAAATGTTAATTTTGATAACGTACCCAACATTCGGATTAACCTTGGTAATACCCGCCCTAATCGTTACGAGACAGTACTGAGCGGAAGCCACAATCGTGCTATTCGAAGAGATTAACAAGTCATTTATGGGACAAGCGATATTGTTTATAAACTCACTGCAGCTGGACTTAAAGGATCCGAAGATTTCGAAATCGGAGATTATATTTCGGTAATGAATATGAGCTTCATCAATCCTTACCTTTTGTATTCTACAGCCTCAAGCTTGAGATAGTATTATGTCTTACGGATAACAAAGATTAAAGAACCATAGTCCTGATTGTTTGGATTTCATTTTTTCCATGGTTTGCTTTACAAAGTTACTTGCGTATCGTGACTTAAAAATGTAATACCACTAGCTATGACGGTGAAGGAAACCCTGCAAACCTTAAGAGTATGCTATAAATTGTATAATGTTTTCTGTGGAGTGTGAAGTCTGCGAATTTGCTATTAGCCAGAGTGGTAAATTGTGGATAAAACCTAGGGACCCTTTGTTTGTGAAACTAAAATAAAACGATAACAAACATTACGAATTCTTAGTTTTTACGATCAGGAAATCCTTGTTTGTACAGAAATGTGATATAATATAAAGTATCATACGTCTATTCAATCAATATGGATTTATAGGATCTCAATGAAAATCAGGCTCGCGAAACCTGTCCTTAGCGAGCTAGGTAGGAAATATAAGGTGTAAATACGTACACCATATTTAGCGCTATCGGAAAGCCAACCAGTTCTGCGGCCTGAGAAAATCATCTTAGACTTGAGGCTTCGAACTAAATCATACAGATACCGTACATAGCTAAGATCAGATGAACGGAGGCTCATAAGAAACGGCTACACAGATATAACAGATGACTTACGGGCCACTATTTGTCTTTGTCATATCGTAGGAGCGCGAGCGAGACGGGCAACGCTGTGATTAGTTAAGAGATAGTTGATAGCTACGCGTCTTCCAACTCTCAACTTGATAAAAACCGAGTGACGTCCACGCTACACGCCTGTTCCGAGGTGCGATTACACAACACACACACACTCACACTCACACATAACTCAAGCGCGGTTTGCGTGTGTGCTGTGGGATTAACACAGGCAACCCGTTTCCTGTTACCTGTTCTGGAGCAAAAAGCAGACGCTTCTCAGTAATTTAGAATTAATTTCACATTTTTGATATCGTAGTGATGTGGTACTTTTAAATTACATACAAGATTGATATTGCATCAACAATACTTATCTCTATAATGACTGAATGCTTCTATCTACCGGAGGTGGAATCAGTTTTTTTAAAGTTTGTTTTCAAATTTTTACTACATCCATCCTCCTTAGTTTCCAGTAGATAGTACGGTCATATTAAACAACGTTTGCCACATAATGAAATGCTTATAAACGTCAAGCTCTATTTTAAAAATTGGTGGTCCTTTTGAACCGGGAAAGATAAAAACTCCAGAACCCGTGAATCTCTTGGGTGAGCTTAACCATTCAAGCGTATTGAAGACTCTATTTTCTAGCACCAAAAATGTCTGTAACGAATCCGTGCCGCGAAAGCTATCTACGGACTTAAAACAAACAATTACTTGGGTTTATTTGAAAAGGAGAGAAAAAATGTAGAGCAATCAAATCGCTGCAGCTACCGTGCGGCAAAAAACCTCAGCAAAGCCAAAGCAAGCGCTACGCAGTGGTGTTACTCTATCTAGCGCATCCGAACTTGTTCTATCTGTTTTATCCGCTGACAGTGCAATATATTCCTTGCCTTTTATTTCATTTCAATGTAGCAGTAACAGTTA
Organism: Agara belti belti; assembly: GCA_018245935.1. Classification (NCBI taxonomy): domain Eukaryota; kingdom Metazoa; phylum Arthropoda; class Insecta; order Lepidoptera; family Hesperiidae; genus Agara; species Agara belti. Next base: position 937 of record DWEM01003122.1, on the reverse strand, counting down.
CAATCCGCCGCTCAATTCGTCTTACGAATTTGATCTTCGTCATTGTTAATTGAAAGGTGCGTAATATTTTTGTCATACATATGTTATATAAAAATTTCCAAACAAAAAAAATACTCTATACATAGTTAGTTTATTATAAGGGCGTGGATCCTAAAGTTTATATACTCACATGAAATATGATATATGTATGTGCATAATTGTAGATAATATAATCACTGCACCATTATTGTTCTATGGCCAGAGTTAATGTAACGGACGAACCAAAGAAATACGGAAGCCGACGAGGCTTTTATTCAGCACACTTAGAATACCTCTCTTTTTAAAATAATTGGATATTATATTAATGTTACAAAACAAAAAATATAAAGACTTTATTAAATAAATAACCATCGGACGCTAGTTACCTATATGTGTAAAAATAAAAAATCCATTACATAATATTTAATCGTTCGTAAAAGAAACACGATTCACATAAAATATTATAACTGAAAAAAGAACTATTAGTTAACTATAAATTGTTCAATCAGTTATAATAATGTGTTAATTAATATGATATTGAAGGCAAGCGACACGCTAAGGATATAACCCACAAAATAATGTATCTATTAACAATTTCTGAGGGAATATAGGAATTGAGAATTCAGAATACCCGAAACTGATTCTATTTTACTAAGTTAAATTTTTTAGACTGCTTGGTTTGTCTCAGGTTTCAAGGTGAAAGTCCGATTAGATACAGAAGTAGGACGGAAATTTATAAAAGATTTCTACGAAAACACCCTTTTTACCATCTGCACTTGCCTGTGTAGTCTTATTGATATCTTAGTTAAAATCTAGGCTAATTGCGTTCAATTTTTTGGTTCTAAATATAGCTAATATTTGTACAAAATTATGACAAAAAATTATCACTTTTGACCAAAGATGTAACTAAATAAGTAGT
>DWEM01003121.1:0-11103 GCA_018245935.1 Agara belti belti | reverse complement strand
TGGAGCAGTTTGTATCTGTATTATTTGCAATAAAAGTATCCTAGGAAATTAAAATGCTGCCCAAAGCTACTATTCAACGCGAACGAAGTCGCAGGCAAAAGCTAGTTATTTATAAAATACGCCACTATACAAAACGTTGTAGCATTTGTTATAAGGGAAACTGGCAAACATCCATTCAAACATTCTTATATTTCAACGTGTGTTATAGGATTTCATCTCCAAACAAATTAATATAATCACCAACAAATGTCCGGAGACAGTTCAGCTGAGCAATCGAACACGGGGGAGGAGCCTTCTCCCCGGGCGTCCTCGAGCTCAGTGGGTCGGAACACCCACAGGAATATTCGGTGCATCGCATCTAAAATGTAAATAAATTTAAAAGATTTAAATTTGATAACGACAAATTAAGACATTGTAACATGATAGCCGTGTCCACGCGGACACTAACATATTAATGTAACATTTCGATTTCTAGCTTCACTGCAATAAATTTAATTATCTGTTGAAAAATGTTATACTAATTCATTAAAAAAACACTTGTAATCGAATAAGCTCATCATCGCAATAAATGTAAAGAGCGTATAAACGAATATTATCTTCAGCTCTTTGAGTAGTTCAGATTAAATAGAGAAAAGGAAAGGGGAAGGACCTGAAACTTAGCCTTATATTACAGTATAGCTTGTTGGTATTTTTTGTAGTAAGTATCCATTTAAAGGTTTGCTTGTCCGCGTATACTTACCCGACATTGGCTTCTAGAGTAACCTTTACTGCAGGAGCCGTCTACAATCTTGTCCGGGTCGCTATCTAACACCGACACAAAAGTCGTCTGAGCTATGTAGTTAAACCCTGGAGTGAGCGATGCCGGTTCCACCCATTCCTCTCCGTCGAACTTCGTGAAGAACTAAATATTGAATCAATGGTGTTATACTCATAGAGTTCCATTTAATTTGATGCCTTTTTTTATCTATCAAGGTCGACACTAATTATTATTAGAATAGGAGACCCACATTGTACAAGTAATAGTGGTTTGGTAGACAGAGAAAAAAATAGGTAAAATAAAATTTATTTTATTGTTTAATAGCGAGTATTAGGAGAACGCTAATTTCGAAACAGCAGCAGCAGTGACATCTTTTGATGATGTTTATGAAGAATTTACAAATAGTGTCACTTACCTCCCAACCGTTAAGGACTGGATCATTAGAACATTGCAAACCCAAATGTAATCGCCTCGTTATTTCCAGTTTGGCCATTACTGTAGCCGAAATTTTAATCCTGAAAGATATATCGATAAAATACCGCACATGAAAAACTGAGGGTATTCCTATAAAGTGCAATGTAGTAGGTATATCTCAATTAAAGAGGGACGAGCATTAAGTACATCGTATTCCGTAGGTACGTACTTGGAAGGTCGCATGACGCAACACATGCCCCATTGAGTAAGTTCTTTCTGGAATAATTTAATACAAGGTATAGTGGTGGTTTGCCACCGACAGTTCCGGATAAAGTCGCTGCACGCAGGCGTGTATTGAAATAGGAACTGCGGTAGCGTCAAATTGTGTTCCACGAGTATTGCTTGTAACAGTTCAAGTTGCTCCGCAGTCGCTGGTTTTCTTCGAAGAACACGACCTAATATAGGCACGAGACGCTCTTTGCCATCTACATTTGAATCGCTGTTTGGGAAAAAGTTCATCTTCAAAATATAATTTTAACATAATGAAGTCTTACGAAATCGAACACATTAATTACGGTCGGTCGGTTTGTGTATAAATTTAACGTCCTCGATTAAGCTAAATTGCGAATATAAGATCAAAATAATGTAAGTAATAATAATAGCAGAAAGGGGAAATATTTTTTTTATTACATTTTTTGATCAACGCGAAGTGATATTGGAAAAATCAAACTTACGTTTTCGCCAAGAAAGCTCCGGCAACGACCTCCGCAGCGGGGCACACGGCCACCAGCGGCATCCGCACCGAGGTGTGGTAGAAGCGCAATTCGTTCAGCGTCAACAACGCCGGCACCTGCATGAAGCGCGCCCACAACACCGCACACAGCACTCCTGCGCAACACGCGCTGGCACAGCAGCAGATCAACCAGCCCAACCTGGAAGTGGCCTTAATTTTTTTAATGAAAAAGTGATACTACTTACCTATCATACTTGCTTTGCAGTGCAGGTGGAGCTACTGGAAAAAAACCCGACGCTCGTTTACCAGTTCATCTCAAAATTGGCTTACCGATCTGAGTAATACTTGGAGCAGAGGTACTTGAAGCCGTGAAGTGTGGTCGTCTTGTAAAACTGCCTGATCGCCCGCCCGCAAGCTGCTTGCTTCATAATCACTTGGTTAGTCATATTACGCTGGTTAGGAATATTCTGTTTTCTCTCATAAAGTATTCAATTAAATTGTATTTTAAGATTATAATTGTTCATATGGTTAAACTACTCATGTTTATTCTCTCAATTCTGAATAATATAACTGATAACCCGCTATTCGGAACTTTGGCGTACAAATTCAACAGTGAACCGTTCTATAAAATAATTCGAAGCCATTGTCTGTCATCTAGTAGTGATTTCCTACAGTTACCCGCCGTATTTAAACTGAACTTTAAACTTCAAACTCAAATGCTACTAAACATTAATTTTTGAGCAGGTACTCGGTGGTATTGCAGCACATTTCTGTATTTTAATTGCACTGTTTGACTATTAAGAATTCATTGCCGAGCTGCTATGCCGTTACAGACGCCCTACGTTTTTAGACTGGCGTTTTATTAAACTTTGTATAATTCGTAGTTTCGATGCATATTTACAGTAGTACAATAAAAAGATATTCTCAATTATAACAAAACAATTTTAATTCTTCTAGTTATTTCAAGTGTGTATTTAGATCTACCGAAAATATAAGTGCAGAACGGGCAAATGGAAGAATCTACCCATAACACGACTATTACTTATTTTTAAAATAACATCAATTTGCACAAAACGGTCCGTGCAAGTACTACTTGGTTTATTTCTTAGAGAATCTTATCGGCGCGTGATGACGCTTTTATAAGCAAACAATGCTCCAACGGAATTTAAAAAAAATCGCGTTGATTGCTGTTTCGAAGTGTGAAGCACCACAATACTAGCAGAATTGGAGATGGTTATCGCGTACGAGGTATTTATAATCGATCAGATGGCCGGAGCGCCCGACGCTGGTGTTAGCGTTAACGACTGTCCTTGGGCTTAATGACCGACACTCCCATTTCATTTCTATATGACTTGAACGTGTGGCTGCCGCTTAGTTCAAAAGTTAGATCTTCATCGTCAATTCGTTTGGAGTTTTATCACTCGTATTACCTGACCTTTGATGAGCAATTTCATAATAGTACGTTTCTTTATCTATGAGTGTGTGTGATAATCACACTGATTGCTAGTTACTTAATAAAAATACGCTTCAGTTATTTTCCTTGACCTACCGCCTGCTATGTTAATTAGGTAATGTAGGGGGCGAAAATAATACACAAATCATCCACAACATTTATTTATTTAGATAAATAACAATTTATAATTTAAAATTACTTTAAAATGAGCATTAAAATACACAGTAGTAAATTATAATCATATTACATAGATACATCATATTACTAGATTACATTTATTTATCGTACAGAAATGTTTTGAATTACTTGTCATCTTATATACTTAGTTATTGCAGACAACAGATTTTAACGGATCTTAAATACATGTTGAGTGAAGAAATTGTTGTAAAAATTCATCACATTATAATTAGAGAGCTTTTGGATTAGGTGCTTACCGTGAAATATTAACATACATAAAATATAATGTATTTAGATCTGACTCATATATTGCCCGACTAGTTTTAAACAATTCTTCTAAAAATACACACATTAATGATTCTACATCCAAATCGTTACATCGATTTTACAATAAAAAAAACATATTAGTTTAAATATGACACATTAACTATCTATTATTCAAAATTACAATCAGAACGACATTTTTATACACAACAAACATTTACCGACAATGGAGACAAATTACATCAAATGCGTAAGTATATAAAAGACGATTCAAATAATGAGCGAAAATTTTAGTATCATAACTATACGACACATAGAAATATTACTATTGTAATGTGAACTACTATAATTCTATGAAGAAAGTAAGCTATGTATTCATTAGGGTGTAGGCAACACATGAGGCGCGACTCATGACCCTCAACACGTTTGGCAACGTCGCGCGCTATTGTGCGACGTTGCCAGTTGGCTGGCGACATGACGCGCGTGTTGTCCGTTGTAAAGGCAAGGACCGACAGCGCGACTAAACAGTAAGTATTAAATGTTTCGAGAACGATTTGACCCATCACACAAATATATCCAGATTTGATGCTTTGTAAAACATCTAACCAAACATAGCATTATACAACGACATTAACCACCTCATGAAGTAACTTTTAATACCCATTGTAAAGATACCATACGATAAAAAAGCATAGATATTTCCGAATGGCATCAAATCACAACTTACATAGAACAAGACATCAATATTAAACATCGCATATAATTTAACGATAATTCTTGTAAATGTACAGTTTCTCGAAACTACTCTAACGATTGTGATGAAACATTGCATAGCATGCAGCGTTTCTATTATAAAAACTAATATAAGCAACATTTTCCCTCGGGAAAATATTACATTCTCACAGGAAACTAGAAAGACTGAGCTCGCACGCCCTGGCACTGATTATTTAATGCAGAACGATCGCTTATTTATTCAAAGCTTGATTATAAATAACGAGATACTCAAAATTCTCAAAATATAAATTCTCACGAGATACTCAAAAGGTGACCATCTCGCATTCCTAAACACTAATGATCAATGGCAGTTACATCGTGTTTTTTTTAAATATCATAAAACCCCCTCCTGGTTTCAGTTTTTTTCTAACTCTTCAGTCATCCCAGCACCTCATTATAACATTCCTCCATTACTCATAATTTTGCATTAGTTTTTTTTGCATTACTAGTGGAATATTTTTACGGAGAGCTCTCTGCCCTGCTGTAGTCAAATATTAGAGAACCTGATGACTAAAAAAACAAAAGAAGTGTAAACATTTACCACCCCAGAGGCGAGCCGTTAAAGCGAGTTCTGCTGTTGCACAGCAGAAATAGCAAAACAGCAGCACTATTCTCAATCTTTTTCTCATACTCATCTACTTTTCTATCACAGATACACAAAACACTGGCACACTGAGTATAGCCATATTAATTTTAACTAAGGCAATTCGGACATCCTGCTATGGAATAATTAGTAATACAATCATACATAGATAACTCCTACTGAAGAGGTGATAATCAAACAATAATCTGGATAAGCATTAATACAATTGGATGTGCTATATGCAGTACAATTTTACTTCATTGCAATTATATACATAAATGTATAGCTACATAAACTCATGTTTAAACCAAATTAATTGCCACTTTATAAGAACTAAGTAGGTAAGCCTCGTGTGCTGAATATAAACTAAAAATATTACATTACAACTACACAAAAACAATACAATAGAATGAGTGTATTCTTCATATCTCAGATATCAACTGTCAAAGGTCTGGTAAATTGGTCTATAGGTTAAATACATTAGCACTAAAGTACAAAGAATTTTTATTTTAACCTATTTGAATAGGAATGTAAATTTTTTGAATTACAGACACATTCCAAACTTTTAGAAACACATTAATGTGACTGACAATGAATAAGCCTTTGTATAGCACATACATTAACAACATTTACAAAAGTAAGAAATACACATATGTGTAGAGTATTTAGTGAACTTTCTGGGAGTGTATAAATGAATGAATAAGACAGATCATTTTAAGTAAAAACTGAATCATCTCAAGGCTATTATTGCCGATCCGAAATTTGTAAAAAAAACATAATTTGTTACATAGGGGATTGCAATTTTGGAAGTATGATTTTTTTTCTTTCAGTAGAACTGAATTTGAATATTCAAATCAAATATGACCTAAAATTAATTGTGTCCACAATTAATGATCCAATTACTTAAATGAGAAGAGCATGAGAGATTACAATTTTTTGCTAAAGGTTTTAGCAGCAACCATCAATTCCAATAATTTTCAAACTGACGCAACCCCTATATATAGCAACGGTCGGAAACCCTCAGGCATAAAACAGAAAAGACATTAAGAGAAATGAAGAAACGGTACCTCAAAGAACAGGCCGCACGCTAACCAAATAAGTACGGAGATTACTAGCGAGCAGCCGTATCCTAGTCAGGAGTAGAAGCAGGCGGGCACGGGACAGCGTCAGGTGTGTGAGGGAGGTGCGGCGGGCGCGGCGGAGTTGGGGGGCGCGGGGGCGGCGGGCTCGGTCGCGGGCGGCACGATGCGCGCGGGGCGCACGTCGGCCAGGCAGAAGGGCGCGCGGCACACGGGGCACGAGCCGCGCGCGCTCAGCCAGCGCGATGGCGGGCCGCCCGCGCGCGTGGCCCACCAGCGCGCCATGCACGCGCAGCACCACAGCACCCTGCACCGACGATTAATAATATAATCCACCATCACATCTTGGGACAACTCACACTCACTCGCACTCATAGTATACTCATAGTGTACACCAGCCAATTGCAGGATAGCAAACCACACACAACTTTGAGAAAATTACGGACAACTTCGAGAATAAACTCTTCTCAATAAAAAATAAGATATCATTGTAAGTAATGTTATCAGAGGTATCTGAAGTGTGCCTATCAGAATTTGGCCAGTGTGACTGACTGTACCAAGAGTGGGATCGTGAAATGGTTGAAAAACGAGTGACGGGACTGTATTAGTGGATGCGTTAGTCACTGTGCAATTTACCTGCAGTTGCATTGTTGGCAAGCTGTTGGGCTGGGCGGGACTTCCTCTTCGCAGCGCTTGTCTAGTTTAACATCGGCCTGCGCCTGCATGCAGCCGATGCACTGTTCGATCTCCTGCAGGACACATATTCCTTGTTAAAGTTTGATAAAATTCTTTTCACGAGTTCAGTTTTATCTTATTATTATTGGTATACTATATTTTTACTTGTATTAATATTGTAGTCTGCTATATATTAGGTACCTACACAAATCACTGAAAATAGGTGGACAATCCATTGTTTAAGCTATATATTTATGTAACTCGAATCGAGTCTATGATACAAATGTAAGAAAATGGCAAAATTGTTTGTTTTCTTTGTATTACTTAAGTAGTCTAACTTTATGAATAGCATCAGTTTCAAAAATGATATTCGACACCAATCCTTTGTTCAACAAAGTTTTTGTACGATTCATTGTATAGAACCATAGCTATGTTACCTGCTCGGAGTAATAAATAGGGTTCTGATCGACGTGTTGCTTGAACACCTTGACGAACAGCTCCACTAACGTCGGCAGCAGCGAGATGTGCTCGGGCACTCGCACCGGACGATGCAGGCTGGGCTGCAGGTCGCGAAGGGCTGAGGCGGAGATGCGGAAGGAGAATGTCCTGACGTCCTCGCGGTTGGGGATCACCTCGATGTTCACGTACTGCACCTCCTCCTCCCCCGACTGAGAGAAACTGTGATGGTCCGTCTGAAGGGGAGAACGTTGAAATGTATAGACAGTATGCATAGATGGTAGCTCGTCTATAGATATTTAAATATATATATATATATAATTTACAAATAGGCACCATAAGCTGTCCATGTGTACTCGTTATTGGACCAGAAGCATTGGAATATTATAACATGCGATTTTCATTATGATTGTTGAGAATGTATTTTTGCCAGCTTTAGGCTTTATGTATGATAACTGTAAAAATGTATGACGTTCATTAAGTGTATGTAAGAATAGACCTTATAATGAATAAAACAATTTGAATTGAACTCACATTATACATGCCAATAATTTACATTCAATGGACTCTTTTAATTTAAAGAAATACCTAACTACTTATATTTAAATTACTGCAGGAATGTGCTTTTATGTAACATATTCTTTTCAATTTATTTATTCAGAAACAATGAAAGTTAGTGCAGGCTAAAAATTTTAAGCAGTCTTTAGTATTCCATACAATTGAGTCTCACCTTATCATCTCAGTACATTTTTTGTGTCTGAAAACATAGTTGGCTTCCAAAAAGGATAGACATGTAGAAAAACTTGTAGTATTTCTATAGTCCGATAATGACCACATATGAAAACATCTGCTTTTAATTAGACATTTTGTATATTAATTTGTTAGCATAATTTGGTAATAAGACAGAATATAAGTCCAGTTAGTGTCATGTTGCTAGTAAAACATCTCGTTACACTTACAGCTGTTGCGACCAGGGCACACTCGTTCTGCTTGGCCAGATGCAGGCTGTACTGTCCCACCTTGATGAGCCATGTCTGGGTCGCTATGAACTTGCTGGTCGCGGTCAAAGTTATCACCACCTTGTCCACTCTGCTCATTGAAAATTGTGTGAGGATTAGACATAGTTTTAGTGTCACAGATGCTTCATTTACATGTGATACATACAATCAGTTCATAAAATAGTTAACACCTCTAATTGCGATTTACATAATATGAGAAAATATTTGTGACTCATAGCTCTTTGTGTAGCTTATGCATACAACAAAATAAGAAACTAACTTTTTAATGAGATTTTTCTCATAAGTAAGTTGTTCAACAAACTATTTTTGTGAACATTCAAAACATATTTTGTGATAATCTCATGTTAAGTGGTCACTACAGCTCGGGTCTGAATAAATTAAATTATTTAGTCACAATCACCTATAAAGTTTAACAAAACTAAAAGCATCAACTACATACAGTAAAGCATTTCATTGTGAAATTCAATATAGAATGATGCTTCCTGCTATCTTGTGGACATATACATATAATGTGGACTATATCATCAGAAGGCCTAAAAATAGCTACAGTACACAAACATCAAATTACACACTAAATTGCAATATCACTAAACAACAAGCAAATGAAAATGAATGGTGAAATGTTTTTAATTTTTACTTTCATATGCATTTGGGAAAATGTTTGAACGATAACAGTAAACATGTGTATTGCATAGAAACAAGCAAGTTTGTAACTGTTAATATTTTATCTTTTATCTATCACAATTCTCCACGCGTAAAATTATTGTTTATTTATTGGCAATCTAATCAACATAAAAGCTAATGAACATGACTACTCCAAGTATAGATTTTTTTACAATTGGTTTGAAATCTAAGTCCTTTGGCAATGATGTATTTGACGAATACTATTATCAATTAAGTAATGTCTTTGGGCTTCACATTTTGATCATTTATTGCTACAAACTACATCACATTATGGTCTTATTGCCTAAGTTTACATTGGTAAGATAATTTTTGTATTGGACATATATGTATTGAATAAGTATAAATGCAATGCGATTATTGATAAAAGTAGCATTCAACAATCACACACAGAAGTAAGAGAAAAACAAGAATAAACAGAGGCAGCATATAATAGATATACATTGATTACTGTAGCATACCCCGGATATCCAGCATCACGGTAAGACCTGTTGGTGTAGTGTCAATATTACTAATTTATCTTTTACTACAGAAAAATTAAGCTAATGTTACTTCACAAAAATATTCATCAAATATGTGAAATTAACTATGTCACTATCAAATTTATTTATTACTAAAGGGACCATGCAGTTTAACCTGTGTGGAATGCTATTATTAGTATACCATAAAACATAGATGAACCTTTCTCTGATCGTTCAATATTTATTATACACACTGAGATTCATATTTCATCAGAATTTCATTTTTTCAGAATAGAAAATACCGTATGTTAATTATGAAAGAACTATCTAGTAGAAAGAGAAATTTTGAAATTGGTTGGGTAGTTTCAGAGATTACCCCTTACAAATAAACAAGCAAATACCTCTTTATATTATAAGTATAGATTATAATCTCAACCCGGTAAGTGATCTATTGTTGCTGCAAATTTTTACTAAGGTATAATGAAATGAAAAACAATAATATATGAAACAATTATGTTACAAAATAAGGGATATACTTTATGCTTTTATTTTGCTAATGTTAGAACTTATACAGTGAGAGGAAATTCTAACTTTATTTATTTACAGGTATATAGGCTCATTCACATCAAGTTCACAATTTGTTGCGTGTGATTCAGACAGAAATTCATCCTGCAGAGAATTACTATACCCATTTATAGCAAAACGAATGGTAGCTAGAAATGTATACCTGTAAAAGCAACTTTATCCAAAGTGCACAAATTAGCACAAGTATATTGTAGCATGTAACACGAGCTATGAACAATTATTTTTCACATAAAAGTACCTATTAATACAAAAAAGCTTTTTAAAAGTTAGATATAGACACAATGTCTTAGAATACAACCGTGAACACACCACTATATATTTTACTGCTTCCCGCTGTAGACTTCTAAGATGTACCACAAAACTCAGTTCACCACTGTTCTCATCAAACTATTATCATATATTTTAAATAGCAGAATAAATCTATATTCTCAGTCTACAAATTTCTGTTTTGATATACTTATGTGTGATTTAGTATATTATAAAAGCACTTATTGTCACAACAGGATACTAGAAACAGTAGGTATTGTAAGCTGTAGGCATAAATAAAATCTTACCCTCGGTATTCGAAGTTGAAGTCGCTGGCAACTACGCGCCAATCGGAGCCCTCGGTGACGTACGGCAGCAGCGCCTTAACCACGGGGTGGTTGCTCTTGTCGCGGTCCCACCAAGATACGATTTTGAAGCACATCAGCGTAGGAAAGAGTGCCGTGAACGCCGCGGACGCTAACATCCACGGCCCGTTTTCGCCGCCGCACCACAGTATGAATATATAACCGAGTGGCAGCGAAGAGTGGATGAATGCAGTTATCGTCACCCTCTTCATATGATACGCGACGAAGTTGGTGTTTTCGGAGCCGAGATATCCGTCGAAAATTTGCGGGATCGTGAACCCCGCGGACACGAACTCCGTAGGCGGGTAAATTATGCATATCGAGAACAGCACGTAAAATAAGCTTATCAACACATCCATTTCGATCTAGCACAAATTTAAC
>DWEM01003120.1:0-11103 GCA_018245935.1 Agara belti belti | reverse complement strand
TATCTTTTAAGATTAACTCACTAGAACCGTTTTTATCATTTATATGGCAGAACAACGTTTGCCGAGTCAGCTAGTAATATATAAACGCTACCATTAAAAACATAAAACAAGTAAATATATATTACATACATTATCAATACATTGGTATGAATGCAAAAAATTATATACGAGTACATACCATATATTCACAATACAGATACAGACATATCGCTTAAATTTTTGCGTAAAAGACTAAGTACATGGAAATAGTATGAGACTTATATATTATATAAAATCTTCCTTAACTTTAATAAGAATGAATAAGGATATGTCCCCTGTCAAGATGTTTAACGCGGAGCACCAAGACCTTGCCACGAACACTCGATGTTAGGGATAAAATATACCACGATTCTTGTTCTTGGAAAAAATATGTAAAAATACTCTTACCATGAATAGCTAACTTTGTAATTGGAAATTTAGTGATGAAAATCTCCAATTAGTAATGGTTTTTTGTTAAAACAATAGTTACTGAAACTTTTTTGTCAATACGAAACATCGAAGAAAATACTTAAGTAACGACGACAAGTTTTTACATTGCCTTTGGGATGCTTAGCAATAAATTATAAACAACAAACAAGTCCCCTTTCTATCCATGTAGTATCGATTCGCCTGTCTGTTTATAGGTTAACTTGTTGACTGGCTGGATTATCCAAGATGTTATTTCAGTGTTGTAAATAGCAACTTGAGGGTTACATAGTGTTATTATTATATTTAAATTAATTGTCTACAGAAAATTACACAAGCAATGTCCTCGCACAAGCAGAGACGTAGACAAAAGTTAAAATAGTAATGTACCAAGCATACCACCATGTACATATATTACTTCTTAATCATGTTCTCTGTTTGGAATTTTCATACCCTATTCTTATACAAAGTACAAACTATCAATCTATAGGTGTAAGAAATTCGCCCAGTAGCGTAGGTTTATCATTTTGTCAATCTCATGAAATCACTCTAACCTCCCGCGTCGTCTGAACTCAAGCTTATATCAGAGATCTTTTCATGATCTTTCCACTCCATTTAAGGATTTGTATCTGATACGTAACGATGTAACAACAAGTGAATCCTCGGCCATGTCCTATTTCAATATAGGATCCTACTCGTCCGTTTCGCTTACGGCAATATAACGAAGTTTGTTAACAAAGTGATCGTCAGCGTTAAAACTTTCAGCACGATATTCTCGGGTTTTGAAAGAAAAAATTAATGAACTCAAAAGTTTATGTAGATATAATAATTGCTTAAAAAAAAGATAAAATTAAAAACCTGAATTGAATTTTTATGTTAGCAATATTTATTATGCTAGCAATAGAAAGCAGTAATCCCCTAAACAAAATTTGCCAAAGACAAACAAGCCAAGAATTTTGTCTTTTAAGTTATGTTTTAAATTCACTTCAACCTCATCACAGTATTTAAGACGTATTTGGAAGCAGTCAGTTACTATACATACATGTTTAGGTGTTTCAGTAGTTGAAAGGCATTATTACACACATTCTCAAAATATGTAATAATCATATATGTAGTATCTACCTATATGCAGTCAGTTTAAGATATCAGTGTAAATAATCGTAATCGCCCTATCAAATTGTAATTTTATATTTCGATCCCATAAAAATAAATTCGGTACGCTCGTAAAAAGAATTTTATGCATTCGTCGATTTGGTTAAAATTTTCGCTCGATCTAAGTCCGTTCGAACCCATTTTTGATTTGGTACATTCTGTATCGGATGCTTTCTCACCCCGAATTAAAAAAACCCTTAACACAAAACAATACTTTATTACATACCAGTAGTTATTCGCCCGCTTCTTTAAACGTAGGTTAACCGTTTTAAATTCTTATTGCAAAATCTGTTTTTTGTGATTTTTCTAAAGTATATTCGTTTTCTAAGTTATACTCGATTTTTATAAATTTAATAATTAAAATAATGTAAAAAAAAAATACATTATATGTAAAAAATCCTATAATTTTGACCTTTTATGAGACGAGAGATTAGGAGATTACTCGTACATTTGTCAAAAGAAATTGGAAATTGTGTGAATTATGTAATGGCAACGAACACTTTCATATTATTTTGTTTGTACCAGAGAAATGCTAAATAAGACGTTATTTCATGCAACAAAGAGCTTGAGACATCAATTAGCTTATCGCAGTGATTACAAACGTACTACGTTCTTAAATCGAATAATTCGAAAAGATTTAGTGCATAGTACGCAGACATTGAGTCCAGGGAGATTTATGCGGCCGAGCCAGACTGGGGTTTTTCTACGATTCTATCTCAATGGCAAATGCTTACGAACGTTATTACATTCAACTCATAGATATGTCAAATTACTATTTAGAGAGTTCTTATTTGTTCACTTTTCTCTCATATCGTGAACTTCAAACGAATGACTGTATTCACAGTGGATGAACGATCACAATATGCATTATCATTTCTTATCTGTCATTTTTGTATTTAATCTGTAATTGTTATTACAGTAGCTTATTCTCATACATTTTTACCTGTCTGATTTTTAGACAGAAGTTGATTTAGAAGTTTCCTCCTTTAGAAGTTGATTTAAAAGTGTTTTATGCCTATGTTTTTTTCGTTGTATCAGAGTTAACTTCACATTAAATTACAATAAAATCGATGTAGCAGTTCTAAATTAAAATGAAGAAAGGGATAGTACAGGCACATTTATTATAGTTTTTATAATATGATAAAAATGGAATTACTAATTAGGCAGTATTTTTCTACCAAATGGGCAACGTGAGCTTCTTAAATAACGGTCGTCACCGTATCTATTGAACAGTGAGCCTCTCTACAAAACGCGCCGAATATATTGATAACGAAAAAGTAGGCTATGATGAGTGAGCGGACATGAGTGGTGATCTGTACACGGAGCGGTGATGCGGGCTGCGCATGATGCGCGCACGTTTTGATGGAAGAGTCATGGTCGTCGGGCGGTGCGCCGCTGCTGCGCACGAGGTCGCTGCCGCTGGTGCTGGAGGCGAGCGGCGGCGGGGCGCCTGCACGCCAGCCCAAGCTCGACCCGAGACAGATCTTGACCCTCACCCGACACTACTACCCAGAAGGAGGATGGGGATGGGGCGTAGCGGCCGCGGCAACACTCGCGCAAATGTTGGCTCACGGACTTCATCAAGCCGCCGCTGTCCTTGCTGTAGAAATCATCAAGCGGTTTGGGCCAGAAGTACGAATGCAAGCAGGTTGGTGAATGAAATCATGACAACGCAAGAAACGAACTTAACTTATGACTAAATGGAATAAACCCTGTTGTTAAATTTTGAATTTTAATTTTTTTCTGTTTATATGAGTAAACACTAAGTTCGTTCTCCACATGTTTTTCTCCACTTCGAGGTGTGCTTGAAAAGATCTCAATAAGGGATAAGCAGGACCTATGTACAAACTTTCGTATGTCAGTCTCGCTGATGTATTTTTGTCCGGTGTACTCAATTCATTAATAAAGTAAATAAATAAAATTATACTAAGTTTAAGTCTTTAACTGTAAGCTTATCCTATCAATAATGGTCTGACCAATATTTGTATCTAACTTTCTTATTTGTACCGTTTGTTATTGAAACCAATTATATGGACCGAGAGTAAGACGCTTAACAAATACCTTTCTAAAAGTCAACTTAAAGTTTCTTTGTGTTTATTTGTTAGCTTTCACCGAGATATTCCAGCAACATGTCGATTTGGATGAACTCCAATCGCACATGTTACCTACCTACTTGTTCTAGAGACAATAAGTTTCGGCATAAGTCATGATTTTTTTTAAACAATCAATTTTATACAAGTGTCAAAAATATTTTGATTATGATTATTTGTTGGATTAATGTGTATAAAAATATACTTGTATTAAAAAAAACCTACTACATTCCCTAAGTCAAAATAAAGTTAAACAGCACGAAGGACCATTTAGCAAACGAAAAGATAAATTGGGGACATACATCACTTGCACCGATTTTATTATCGTGCGTGGATCCACTTAATGCCAGAACAAATTGAAACTTACAACATGAAGTGAATACAAAAACTGTAGGCATATAAAGTTCCCTACCCCTAAGCTTACGCGATGGGAATCGTTTTAAACTACCATATGTAAATGTCAATCTTAAACATTACCGTAATCTATAGGAACAATCTTTCGTAATTTTGTTCTAAGTTTAAATGTTTTTATTATTTTAAGTTTAACAAAACTTTACCAATAACACTTTATCGTAATTATATTATTTTCATTGTCGCCGTTTACACCAACGCTCAAATAACGAGAGAGTTACCAATTTGACATTTGACTATTATTCAATTACGGTTTTATTACAACAAAGCAAGCAGCCAAGTTCTTTTCAAATTTTCGTGGAAAATATAGATTTGTACGAAAAAATTTATAACCACAAAAGATGTCGTCCTTGAGCCTCCTTATCAAAGGTTCTGATGTTATATACACAGACAGCGGTCAGATTATCTTTTAGCACGCTTTTTTCATTTATATAGTAATAACTGGTTTATTATATTTTATTCTCTTTACGGATTTTTGTAACCATTAAACTTGCATACAGTAGGTACGTTTAAACTTTAAATGCTTATTGTGTATAAACCTACTCTTTGTGAGAAGATCGTGTGAAAAGGTTGCTAAAAAAAAGACCTACGTCGTAAATAAAATCCACTTACACAATGTAATTTTATTGCCCGAAAACACTAGAATGTTCTACAAAGCAGGAGATAGAATTTTATATCCCACAACGCACGAAACAGTTACCCACGACAGTCGTAAAAGTAACAGTCAATAAATATAACATAATGTGCGTTAAGAGTCTTCAAGAATCGATTACAGTGTTTAATAGAACAGTTATCCTTGTATCTGGCGACTGAACGACCGCCATTTCGGACAGTTTCACCTTTGAAACACCAAACAATCGTAACATACCGTAACACACCATGCGTATGGCTTTCGTATGTATTGCTGATTAAAATCGTTTTTATTTCTTTTTAGACGACCCATTCTTGTGTGAAATCTGCTGATTTATTATCCATGTAACAGTAGTACCTACACTGTACCCACGTGTTGTTCTTGTGTCTCGCGGCGTTAAAGTAGACACAGACACAATGGCAATAAATATTTCTCAGATAGCGATTAAATGTGGAACTTCTTACTGGACAAGTGTCGAAATAAAAAAAGAAGCGAGGTTGTTATTCCTTCTCAACGCGTTGCTGTTTTTTTTTTAATTTCGTGATTTATTTTCATTGTTGTAACATCGCAAGTCGAATTCCACTTTGTTATCATTCAGAATTTAATTATCACTCTCTACAGAATTTTGTTTATCGTTCTTCACTTGATTATTATTCGTTCCAGCCGTGTCTCTTGAACATTTAAAATGATCTAATTGAAACTAAGGTAATCTATATTAATAAGGAAGGTACTTCATAATTTGAGAATTGTTACTAAAATATTATTGACATTAAGAAGCAAGCAATACATACGAAATTTTAGCACAATCTAATACAAAGAATTAAAGAAAGAATAGATCGCACACTGAACACTGAATCACATCCTAAGGGTTTCCACAGATACAGAATTTACTTACGGTTCTATACTTAACCTAAAATTGCCTTGTTCTACAATACAATTGTTTCAAATAAATACGTAAAATAAATCTAGATACATGTTTGAACCTGTATGGTAATAATAGTTTCCGTTCTGTTTGCTATTTCGAATATCAGTAGGCCGAAAAAAGAGGCTAACTGAAAATGGGCGGCCGTCCGCCTAACTGCCAATCATCGACAATCGTTTATTAGGATCGAGGCGAGGCGCGAACTCGACGACGTGTGTTCCGACCACATCGCACATTTATCATCTCAAAGGACATTTAATATGTTTCGGCTGCTGACAGCCCCACGATAAGCGGCTCGTTTACACGCCCGGAACGTTTATAATTCGCACGTTCACAAGATCAAAACGTTATAATTCGAACATTTCATCATGATGTCCCCGTTCGCGGTGTCCTGTTAATTGTCCTTGTGATTTATTCGAACACGCTTTATGGTAATTTCGAGTATAATTCACGTTGTTTTAATACGCGCTATTCTAATATTGAAGGCATTCTATTTGTTGTATGTAAAGACTATTTTATTTGCTGCCTCAAACGAAAAGCGTCAATGGAACTGTTGGAACTTGAATTTCAAATTAAATTTCATATACGACAATGTTTTAAATTCCCATTTATGTGTTTATAAACTTGTTAATGTTGAAAATCGAAAACAGTAATATTTCGATACTCGCATTCAACCAACTTTAAACTATCCATATGTTTTACTCTCACTGAATTCTTTCTATTTTTTCAAGTTATGAAATACGCGTGAGAAATGCAAGCTATGTACAAAAAGCTATAAAAATACAAGATATAAATCTAATGATGAGCATCGTGTCATTGGAAATAAAACGATCATGACGCCGCGGACGTTCGTGTTCACCGTTACTAATTATTCTGGAGTTCCGAGCGCCTACATCCGAACGTCAACCAATCAATAATGTCACTTCAATGGGTATGGAGAAAACGCGAGTCATCGGGGCATAATAACAAGCGGGACACAATAAATCAGAAATCCCTTTGAGTGTGTACGGCAGAAAGATATTAAGAAATTGTGTCTCGTCCATCACATTACGACATTTCATAAAATATTAATACTACCAGAACATTCTGTTACAGCCACAGTTAGAAAATTTCAATTTACATTACAATTTTTCGACAAGAATCTGAAGAAAATAATAAAAATGTGAAACTTCGTTTGTTCAACACAGGCGATGTCACCGTCGTATGTGGTTTGTCATAAAGTGGAAGTTGACAGAACTTTGCCAGCTACTACATACATTTTACAAACACTAAGTCCGAGACAAACATTGTGCAGGGATTATTTAGGAAGCATTACCATTACCCGATATTCTTGTTATTCAGCAGTGGAGTTGATTTGGCTGCGGATTGAAAACTCTTAACGCCCCACTCCTTGATAGTAAGCTACCAAAACATATTTTCAGGGATAAAAAATCGAGTTGATTAATTTAATAAAATCAACTCCTATTATAGATATCGCTATCAAGCGTTGTTTTCTGGAAATATATTATTACATAACACCATGTTTACCCACACTTCGTTCGTCCCTAACCAAGGATAGGTTAAGTAGTCTCCGGGACTGGGCAGCCCGCAAGTTAAATATCTTACTGACTTGTTATTAAAAATAAAAAATCAATTACACTAATCGAATCAAAAGTAGGTAATAACTTGGTCTCTATATAAGTTTTTTTTATTTATCTTCTAGGTAAGTTGCTGTGAGAAATGCCAATATTTTGCTAATTATCATGCTTATTTATATGTATTCAATAAAGAATAAACAAATGAAATAAATTCCTGTCCAATATCATACGGCCAAATAATTAAAATGAAGTTGCAACTCTTTCTTCAGACGCTGTTTTAAGTTTAATTTTACGCTTTAGTTATATTTACGACATGAAGCTGCACTAAGATACACGAATTCTAAAAACGTCTGCAATCCTGTCTGTGTGGCTGTATTCTATATTCCAATTAATTCCACAATGGTAGACTTAATTTAAAACACCCGAAATCACCAGTAAACATCATAATTAAGATACATGAAGTGGAAAAATAAAAAATATCCGATTTTTATTCTATCAGCGACACATTCGGCTGACCTTTTCAACACCAGTCAATAGCGATATAAAGACAATTTGCTACTATTTACAAGACGTTGAGGCAGCACATTTCTTTTATTTCGATTCGATTGAGACGGCGTCTGTTGCGGGTTAAAGAACAAACTCGGGCTTCACTTACAGCATATCTCTCATTTAATGGCGCCTCTTTATAAAATCTATTTTTTCGAACAAATACGTATGTGTAATTCTTTTTACATCCCTTCGAATGGTATGTACTGTAACACAAATGCTACACATACCTATATACATAATTCTACTTACAATACTACAACTCACCCTGTAGACAGACTGATGATAGCGACAGATAAACAAGAATTTCAGATAGAACGACGCTCATCAATCTGTGCAGCTACATTACACAGCGTCTTGTAGATTTATACTGAAGATGTGTGGCCGATGATGGTACACTGCCAGTTAAAATGTCGACGAACCTCCCAAACCGTTCGACTGTAGGTAAAGTGATTCTTTATCCCTCTTTCATTTTGTACCGTCAAATGAACTACAGTTGCAATTTATACTCCACTTAAACATATTATTCACATGAAACTAAACAATACTACGTTATTATTATTGCTTTAAAACTTAAGAGACAATTACGTCTTTAGTCGCAAATAATGTTCAAACATTTTACGAGCTATTTGTGTTCTCTTACACCGTTCCTACACAATTTGTCTTTCTTATTTCGTTTTATGCTTTTATTATATTTACGATACAAAGGTCTTACAGCGCCCTTTTTATTAGTCCTAGGGTATTAATGTAATGTCTTGATCTACTTATAACTGTTGATTGTACATTCCCGCTGTACATTTACACGAAAAATAATTGATGTCTTACAAATGAGGAAGTAATTTTCGGTAAATGATAAAGAAATTTCGTTTTTAATAAATCGATTACGTTACAAAAACCTTTAGCAATCAAATCAAACGATTTTTAGTTAGCTTTAGATAAAACTTTCGTTCGAAAGACGTCTAATTACATTTAATTAATTCACGTATCCGTTAAAGTCAACGTATCCGTATCCGTATCCGTTAAAGTCAGTCAAGACTTACGTATCCGTTAAAGTCAACAATTACTTTTATATAACAAAGTGCCTATGTATGTATGCTACATTCTTATTACGTTCCTGTTGTACCCAAGCAGAGATTTACTAAATTGCGAAGTATGCCGGGTATAATACTAAATCCATTTGGAGATAATCCAATATTTCCAATATGTGTTCCATGACGGATCGATTCCAATTGAGTTACTATATATAGGAACTTAAGTCTTAATATTACCAATATTTTGTTTATATTTAGGAATATATTCAACAGTCTGTATATAATGTTTTGCGACTGTGTTTTAAATAAAAAGTTTGATATAAATATACATCGAACTGTACCTTTCGGTTTTGTGATGTTTTCTATATTTAAAGTTAATTTATTTTATTTCTAATTCGTTTAATAAGAGTAATCTTCATTATCAAAATTTGTGCGCCGATAATGGTTAACGTTAACTTTAATTTTCTAAAATCTTTGAATGTTGTTGTTGTTGTTTGAATCTTTATACAAATATGGATACATTTTATCTTTGCCACCACTGTCTCTTTAAGTACGTAATTACAATATAATTCATCCTAATCTCTATGATATTCAAGTGCAAGGTAATTTTAATGTGCACATAACATTCTAGCTTTAGTCTGAACCAGAAGTTATACCGCCGTCATAAAGCATCATAGAGACGTAAACTCAATTGAGTGTTTCTGTATCTGTACGTTGGTATTATCTTTATATTACTATTTTACAATTAATAAAGAATTTCGACTCTATTAAACAAAATAGGTATTACTGTTCTTCAAATTCAAATTCAAATTCAAATTGTTTTATTCATCATAAGGTACATACATACACTCAATTATTCTACATTACTCTATAATTATTTCTCGACTCCAAAATTGTATAGTACTATAAAATATTTATGTGCAAATGTATACCGTTTGTATAGCTCGCAAATGTATAAATATCAGTACCTATATCTGCCAGTGTATCACAGCCGTATTGCAATTTACATGTATGTATGTATATACTTAAATTGTCATGTTGTTATTGTAGAAAATTCCTGTCCGATTAATAGAGGAGTTACAAATTATTAAAAATAACAAAATTATTGGTTTACATTTCTTTCATAATAGATTTACCTCGAATATTTTAAAATAATAACTTATTTCATATCTTTTCATAGCCGTATTTCATATCATATTACACAAAATTGCTTCTAAGCCGACTATTCCGATCCGTGGTTATAGGGTTGAAACTTTATTTTACGTGGTTTTAGACGTCCAAGCTCTAATTTTATTTATCTATTCGATGTTTTCTTTAGCTAGCGTATAATGATATTAATAACTATATAATGATACAATAACTATAGTCATATTATTATCTAAGATCTTAGACGTATGTATTTATAAGATGTCGTAGGTACCTGTTAGATGTTCTAAGGACGCTCTAGTAAAAACACGACATCTAGAAGTATTCGTCAAACATCCCTTTATTGTATCTCAAATAACTGTAAAATTTAGGCATAAATAATATTAAATTCTATACTCAACTGTACCAACTCGTTCTCAGTAGATACTTACCCGCTGTCGCGAAGAAAGATAAGTTTCAAATGTGATATTATTATTGTTTTCTCTTAACATAAGAGCTGGGAGTGCGATAATTTATACAGTTTAGTGTTTATTTTTAATACGGCGTCAAAGATAATATTGATAAGGCAGCCCTGTAAAGCCTGGCGGTAAACCGCTATATAAGGACAGCGGCATGCCCGCACGGAGATTTTACGACGACAGATAACAATAAAATATCAAGATCTTTTTGCCGCGCGTCAACATCCGCACACTGAAACGAAAACGTGACGAACCATCGTACGAGACATACGCTCACGCGAGTTACGCTATAATTAAAAGAGATTTTCCCGCTTAATAGCCACTTAATTTTTGTGTCTTGTCCAGAGGTGTACCGCATGATATATTAATGTGTCGTCGTAAGTGCTACAAGCATGATTAGCATGCGCTTGAACGAATTAAACTTCATTTTAATTATACTCTCGGAAAGGAAGCCGTCCCATGATAAATACCAAGTGAAAACTCGTCTGTCATCTCTGATGTAAAGAAATTTTGCCGCCTCACCGGTTTTAATGGCGTCAAAAAATTTTAAAAAGTCTACATAGTAATATTATGATGCCCAACAGTAAATGCGGCCACCGACGAGCGAAGATAACATAAATGTCTGTAGTAAATGATGTATATATTTTTATTTCGTATTCATAGACAAGGCCTTCCTCACTTTTTTTTAAACATAA
>DWEM01003119.1:0-11109 GCA_018245935.1 Agara belti belti | reverse complement strand
GCAAATTTCTCTTGAGTTTTATTATTACGTCACATTCATTTTTCACTTCTCACCAGAATGCTCGTCTCTTGTTTTTCACTCTTTCTTCTGATCAAAAAAAACGTCCCGCATTAATGTCCAGCCAGTCTCTTCTTAGGTGCCCAGTATTCTTCGAGAAATATGAAAATATAAACATAACAATAGGTGTAGAGATATTTGTCACTCGTAGCTCTCTGTCTACCCCGTTAGATATGTACTCCATAATAATAATCAAAGTAGATATGTAGCTTGTATGAAAGGTAAACAAAACCTAATCAGCATATAATATAGCAGTATTCATCCAAGATTCAACAGCGAGTGTCGGCGGCGAGGCGAGCGCTCGCGGCCGGTGGTCGAAGGCGTCCGGTGTAGTGTTCCCAACAATTGGGCCTCACTGCTTCCTGCTTCACGCAATTATACCAATTAGAGCGCAGCCATCGTTACGTGTGTTCTGTTGGCGGGATTTAAACTATTGCTACGTCTTCGCTGGCCTCTCGCTCTACTGGCAACACACCTTCTCCGCTAAAATAACGTACAATATGAATTAATTGACCCATAAAAGCCAGATTAAACAGATTCTACCAATATTTGTACTGGTATCGCTATGTTGTAGGTTATTATACTAGACGGACAGTTTAGCCCAGTGGTTAGGGACCCTGACCGCTAAGCCATAGATCGCGGGTTCAATCCCACTCAGGACAAATATTTGTGCGATCATAACATTAATTTGTTTGCTGACTGAGTAAAAATATCCACATAATTAAGTGTTAAACATTATTTATATATGTATGTTTATCAACTGACCCCTTACTATAACACCGAGCATTTAATTGTCTAATCAGGAATCCGATAGCTGCATGTGGGATTATATTAAACATTACTATTATTATTATTGTTATCTTCGGTCGCAATGACGCTAACTGAGCTCAGTGAGCTGCTACTCTCCAGAAACGGGTGTAAAATTTGACCGTTGTTACACCAGCTCATTATTACAAATACATTTACATGGTGAAGCCCGTGTTTCAATCGATTTAACCTGAAGTGTAACTAAACAATTACTTTGCGTTTGGATTCTTTTGCATAAAGCTTTGATATATTGCATATTTAATGTATGAAAATATTCGCTACAATGTTTAGAAAGCCTTTCAAAAGCCTCATCTCCCGTGGAAACGGTTGCTACATTTCATATATTGTTATCTTAGTAACGAAAAAGAAACACTTTATTTAGCAACTGCAGCCGAGGATCGTGAGCTAACAAATCGTCTGCTTTTCAATTCAGTCAATTGCGAACCAGCCAATTATTCAATAATGATGTAATCGCGCGACCCGGCCGCACTGCAACAATACCTACCTAAGTTGCAAATAGAAATATTCTTGTTAGGGTGCTTCCAATTTCATCAAACAAAAAAGCATATTATTCATTTTAAATTCACGTACAGGCATAAAGCACAAGGAATCTCTATCTCTATCCTTGCAGAACTGCTATGCTTCTCCGCCATGATGCCCCGTCGGGGCCCTGGAGTGATGATATAATAATAATCTATAAATAGATAACCGAAAGCACGACAGTCTGTTTTCTTCTCTGTTTGTCAACCGATTTTCCTTTTTCTTTCGGTTTGGTATCTACGGACAAGTTTTAGAATCCACCTATTATTAATAAAAACATTTTTGGAAATCAATAAAAAAAGTATCAAGTTTAAATTTTATGTCGAATTTCGACCACAGGGCAAATTCTCTAGTAATGATAAAGGCACATCGCATTTTACTAAATGTTTCCATATGTAACACAATTGACACTAAGTGCAATTGTCCTGTAATGTCGTAGAATTGAGAACATTCAGTATAAAAACTGAACTCGAAGAATACAAATCACCCGCCGGCATCCAGCGTGCAACAAGATCGTACCATCATAACACATTAACGAACGCACCGCTAAACGGTCAACACAATAATAATATATTTGTGTACATTAACAAAATTGTGCCCAATAACCGAGAAACGCTACAAAATAAGTGAGATGGCATTAAATGGGGAACACAGGCATCCCGCATAATCCAGTCGCGCGCACCAACAACAATTATTTGTACGAAATGCACTAAACGGGAATCAAACCGCCTCCGCTCGTACCAATTCTCACAATTCCGTGGTTTCACATCGATATTAATAGATTTTATTACGTAAGGACGCGTCTACGTTTTAATCACTGGTCGCATATATTTTACATCAAGAAATATAAATGCAATTTTGGAAAATCACTAGGCTTATTTACTATGAGACGTATGTTAAATATACAATCTGGTTGATTGTTATACCATCACGCCAGGTCATTAGCGGGGAAGGCAGAGAACACTGAGTGCCTTAAATCTTTAAAGTCCTGACGTGCTTCCGTATTCGACACTTAATACATGCACGCCAATTTTAAAGATTTCTGATTCTCCTAGCAGATTTGTTGGCTCAAACATTTATATGTATAGGCGTAGGGTAAAACTAAATTCTAGCATTTTTAAATGTAAACATTGAAGGGCTACATTATGTACGCAGCCTTAGCACATCGGTGACAATAATCCAGACGCTATGTCCAGATTCCCGTAAAGTAAGGAATGCGGGAGGGCGGCGGAGGGCGGCTATAAATACAAATTATTCTATTATGTCCATTCCAACAGGCAACCACACTTTCGACTCGGTAGTGCAGGACAGTTTCAAATATTAACGTCACCTCCTTGGAAACAATGGTTCTTGTGATCTCGAGCACGAAATAATAGCCTTCAATGGTGATTTTCCAAAACATTTATTTATCGAACGTCCCTAACATGTAACGATGAAGCTGCATTGTTGCATACGTTTCTATCTCAGATCAAACCACGTTGCCTGTCACGTTAGTTTGAAGTCAATCTATACCATGAATATTTCACCTACAGCACACTTATCAAAATATGGGTTAACAAACGGAAGATGCTCACCACCTCTATTCATTTATGTGTTAAAGGAATGCCGAACCTCTTAGATTAAGAACATCTCATTTGTAATAGGTGAAAGTAAGTACTTAATGTTTTAAATATATTTGTTCTCCTTATCTGTCAAGAAAGATAATAAAATGAACTGTACAATAATATTCATCCATATTTTCTGGAAATGGATTCCAGTATCATAGTGTAACAACAGACATGAGAGGGACCGTCCCCGTGTCTACCAGAAGCGGGGCCCCAGTTCGACGCTGGACCGGGCGACCCGCACTCGTCCATTGATGACTAGATGCCATAATTGAGATGAACGTTATCTTAAGGAAATTTATCAAATTTGTTAGTACAATGACGCAGGACGCTAACCTTTGGGCGGTCCTTACTTATAATGCTCTTTTGAATCGTACGGACGCTCTTAATACTTAATAACGTTCAGTTGGGACAAAATTAATAGCAATAAATTGTCAATCAATGATTTATTACTGTTGTTACGACGGTTTTATACATGTCTTCTTTTAGAATGAGAAGATTTTAAGCCATTAATCTGGCCAAGAGCCGGGTCGTTAACTTCACACTTTTAAGAGAACACCACATGCCCCTTATAGACCAACTTTGTTTAACCGTGATTAAATCCTTACGGATATCACTTTATCCGGATCTGTCTTCACTAGCAGGTATGACAACAACAACAACAACATACGATCACGCCAAGTCCCTAACGGGGTAGGCAGAAAGCACCGAGTGCCAAATATCTCTGTAGTATATATATACTAGTATGACGGTAGGGATACATTCTTAGAAGATTTAATACTATACTAAACTAATAATATTCAATTCAATACAATACAAAGTAATAACAACTGAATAGATAGGCATGTTTATGGTCCAGAAGAGATATAAATAAGTAGGTATATATAAGAGGAATGTATAAATAAAACACTAAATACGTATCAATAGTACGTGACAATACCGTCTGCAGATTATCACAAGAGCAGCGTCCATTGAGAGCCAATTGCGCGCAACCAACAGTCGCCGATGAGTTTATAGTCGAGCGGATCCTCCGAGCAGCAGAACCATTGTGCTCTCGTTCGGCCGAGGCCGCCGCAGCATACGGGCCCATTGCCTCCCAATCTGCCTCATTGTGCAGCATTCGACATCCATTGTGCTCGCAACGAGCGGGCATGAGAAACAGAATCAATTTGACTTTCAATATCAGAGCGCTGTATAAAAATGTATTGCGTTGTTCAAATTCAAACCCAGACCCTCGGAGAGGAAGTCTGAAATACGAACGATTACAGTAAAACTTATAAATATTCTGACTGGCTGGGTGCTATTCTTTACGCGTCCCGCTGCTGAAAAGGGTTTCTCCTGCAAATGCGGTAGACTAAAATTCTAATTACAGTAAATTATAAGGCAAACTGTAATGTTCCTGAAGTATTTAAGATTTCAGCGAAGTAAGCTTATTCCCATTATTATAAGTGCTTGTAAAGGATCTACAAATTGTGCTCTACGATATTGTACGATGAAAATTAAATTGATATTGATTTATGTGACGATAATATGAATTAAAGTGATTGTTATTAATTGAGGCTCGGATCGCGCTCCCTATCGGCGCAGCCGTGAACTACGGTCCCTGACTGATGACCCTTCGCTTTGTAGGGATAACGCGCTGGTCGTGTAGAGCAAGGGATGAGACAACTTGCAGCACTAGAAGAGTATCTGCGTTATAATTCTAGGTCAAAAAATACATCACAAACAATCAAATTAAATCATTAGCAACTAATAATACAAGTGGTAGGTATTTTTCGTTATAAACATAGGATTGAAGAAGATGTTTGATTATTAAATTAGTAGAAAATTTAGCTGCTTTTCGCAATAATTCGCGAATGAACTTATTACACGAGTGTAAAAACTCTATTACGGTTAAGTTGTTTAGTGTTTCTATTCATAATGGCTTAATTACACTTTTTATACGTAGAAAAACTAATAAAGATTCCCGTTAATTAAAAATAGGAATTAAACTTGTTCAAGACACGTTTTAGATTTTTTCTTTTAGTTTAAGGAATTAGTCTTAATAATTAAGAAAAAAGCCTTCAAAACGAAACCTAGAAATAAAGGTATGAACATGTACATCGATGGTATCATGCGCGGTTCTACGTACCAAACCAAATACATTTATTGCAAACTCAAAACCGCTGTATTGTACAACTTGGTCCACAGGCTAGAAAGGGTTACTTACGGCACCCGGGCGCATCAATCCGTTCCGCCCGTGGTGACCACTATGAGTGATTTAGGTACTGTCGGAGTAGGGTTGTCTCTAGCACGCCATGCAGACACCAAGACTACTTTCAAATTGTCCACCCTTAAGACCGTATCCCCGATATAATTGGCGTGTTTCTCCCGTGGTTAGATTGTAAATACTGAACCGGTGATTGCGGGTTCTATTCTCACTCGGGAAAAATATTTGTGTAATAAGCACATTTGTTTGTTCCGTTTGGATTTTATAATAATATTTTTATAAGTATTACATATCGTGTGTATAAACAGTTTATCAGCTGTCCGGTTACCACAATGCATTTAATTGGGTATTTTGCAATTAGTACGTAGAATTGTCCCCATTGTTATTAATTTAAAAATCTAAAACGGATTGTGATACTTCACTTCTAAAGCGGTGTAATTAATAGACGCGACAATAAAAGTGTTTCCTTGTAAGCAATATCGCGCACATCACACGATAAAGCTACCGCAGTGCAGTATTACCGTAATTGCCAGGAAATCGAAGCACTTTCAATCTTCAGCTTGTATTCATAAATTCATAATAAATACAGAGGCGTTAGTGCGCATCGGTGGGCAATAGTATCTACCTGTAGATAATTACAAAGGGAACGCTGACTTGTTTAAATATTAATACACGATTTATCCGTCATTATTAAATAGTAAACTTGGAGGATTTTCAAGCGAATAGAGCAGCAAACGTGTAGGCAACGGTCACAAGGGGTCGCTGCCGCCTGGACATCTGCAGACAATCGCAAATAATACGTAGCAACTAGTACCAATTAGTTTGATTAGTTTAGTAGTTATTTCGTGTTAACAAGCTATTCATTAGGTGTTATCACTCGTTACGAAGGTTTACACAACAGACCACAATGAACCCTGCGTAACTATAGGTTCTTTACAAAGTTCTTTTAGCAGTGCGTAGCTTGCACACTAATGCTTCTAACAGGAGATCCTTGTAAAATAGCGGAAAAACAAGGAAAGATGTTATTTGTTTATGTTATATGTTGTGTCGTATCGGCTTTAATTCAATCAGTGTTGAAGAGCGCCGGGGTGCCACGAGACACGCCGGCGGACAGCGCTGGACAATCGGATGGCGTTGTAGTTATTGTAATTGCTGTATTAGACCATTGCATGCGGGCTGCAGGCCCGCGCCGGGGAAGTCAACCTTTTCAAACCATAACACATCTTTACAGTTTTTAGATACAGATACAGATTTTAGATACAGTTTTTAGATACAGGTAATATACTAAAAGTTTAATAAATAATTCGGTGGATACCAGGTACCAGACTAGACTAAAGCAATCTGAATCTTCTTTTTAAATCGCTTCAATCGTTCGTTTTGTTGAAATTATAAAAAAAATCGAATCGAATTAGTTTATTGAATGGTTTTTGCCAGTTTAAAGTTTGATCGACCGTATATTAGAACACCAATGGTGTGTCGCCCCTGCCTAGCCGGCAAATGTCCGTCGACAAGGGTGTGATGGTGCGAACTAATCGCCGCGAGTGCTGTTTAAAAATCATCCATTTATGAATATTGGGCCTGGGAGCCCATCGCCGTTATTATAATTTATTTGGTGGTCACGCAGAACCGTTACTAGTATGACTTGTCGAAATATTCAATCTGCACGAATACTTCGTCAATTGTAGTGGAGCTTCGAAATGGAACATTGTTATTTATATTAAAACGTGAAGGGACATGTCTGTAGGCACTCTTTAAGCATATTGAACACGGAGGATTATGAGATTTGGCAAAGTTACAATTTACATGGAAAATTAGTGTAGAAAGCAAATTTATATGCACTAAATACGTGCTACAAATACATTAAAATACCTAATATACTACCTATTTACTACATATTATTTACATATATTTTTTTCACTGAAGACAATAGCTATTATATGTGTATAAGGATGTAGATTATTTTTTCACAACCTATGTAAACTAAACATGTGTGTGAATCTAGCAATCACAACATTAGTAGCAGACAACGAGTTCCCCGGAGAGCACTGGTGACCCAGTACGGTGCTAAGCGGCCGACCTCAAATTGCATCGCGACCAGTACCTACCTACGAGTACCTACGGACCCCTACGTTTAAGGACTGCACTGAAATGGTTTGTTACTGAACGCGACTGTACAATATTTTCGGTTTTGATTACGGTATCTGGATAGTACCGCAGTGATAGCTTAGTGGTTCGAAATTCAGTCTCCCACTCGTAGGTCTGAGTTCGAATCGTAGCACTCTACTCTGACTTTACAAAGCTTTGTGCGTTTTACAACTTATAAATTGTATACTCGCTATAACGGCGAAGGAATACACTGCGAGTAACCCGCAGATCTTAGAGATATTACGAGGTATATCGACAATCGGCACTTGGCCAGCGTGGCGGATAATGACTTAAAACCCTCTCACTTTGAGAGGAGACACGTGTCCATACACAGCCCCCCAACTCCCCACTCAGCGCGGTCTCTAACTATAGAGCCAACGGCCATCATATAGTTTAACCACTGCATTGTTAAAAATATCGGTTCATTTAGTTTTTATATGTTTAAAATATATGTAGTTTAAAAATGTAACAAGTTGTTCATAGACCACATTTATTATTATTAATTATTACAGAACCCCTCGTGTTTACTCGATACGATAATAAGACTTAGATTAGACAATGATGTGTAATGAATTTAAAAGAGATTCGGCTCTATTGTCCACGTCGCAGTCCAGAAGTCTCCAGCGGCCTCTGGCGTCAACCCGCGTCGCCACACAGCCACACATCGGGCGAGCGACGGCGTCTTGAATAGTAAATTGCCGTCCCTTATTGTGGCCAATAACGATCAGTCGGCTAGAGGCCCAATTACCGGAGTTAACCTCCGCGAGGGGTCACAATCTAATTTAATAACCGCGCCAACGACGCTAGCGACCTCTGCCCACATGCGTTACAACTACGTGCCTCATCGTTTTGATAATGCTTTTGTTTTGTGATGTTTGTCTGTAAATATAAACAGGTTTAAACGTATAAAATCACTTAATTTACACGAAATTGTTTTTATACTCAAATCATAACTATAAGTCAACTTGTTACTGAAATATTAACATAGATGCGAAATAAAAATATTATTACCTAATGTAACAGTCTTACTTATGTTATTAATACCATAGTTAAACTAGTAAAAAATTTTTTTGGTTTCGTTTACAAAAAATCCAATGAATATGTACTGCCAAATCAGTTGTTAAATGATCCAGTTAGAACAGCATTATTGTTAAAAGTCTCCATTGAGCGTTCAGTGAACATCATTCAAATGTTAAAACATTTCACAAAGTTATAATTCTGTGGCGAAACAAGAAAACCAGCGTAATCGGGCGACATGACAGGTTAAAGCTGGTGGCAGGGGTCACAATCTAATTCAATAAGCGCATAGCGAGGACCTCCGCCCACAGTCGTTTGTGGCGAGACCGTCTAATCAACGGACGGACCTCATTCTTGGAGGATATAACGATGACATACGTGAACGTTATGAGTGATACAATCGTCCTCTTAAACGTTCAGTTGCTTCAATTCTAACAAAGCTAACAATTGAACCTACGTAATGAGTATATTCAGCGCGAATGCAAATTTTATATTCAATCACTTTACCTAGACACATTCAGGTGATCTTTATAAATTGCACATAAATTATTGAGATACATGTGTCCTTCAAAAATAGTCTATATAAAGAAATAAATTCGTAATTACGTATGGATGCAAATTTGTTCCTTTTCAATTTCGTATCTATGCAGATTTTTGAAAGAATATTTCGTTTTGTGAGTATCTTCTTATTTAACATTATTATTTTAAATGAACGTGCGGGCGTGACCCCCATGGACACCCGCAGCGGACCTACCGGGACTACAAGACTAAGACTTGGTGTCGGTCGATTCAGTCCAGACTATGCTAGTATGAGTGCAATCATTAATCCTCTCAATTTCGTTACTCGGTAATTGTCTCTGGCGACATCTAAACAAATAAATTCATAATACAAATAAACATCAACAAACATGTCATCGCGTTTCACGAACAAAAAAAACAAGAGCGAACAACAAATGTACAATCGTTCAGTCCGACCGGCGTCATTCGGACCATAATTATCGCTAATCGTTCACAGAAAATATCCAATTTCTTACGATTGTGTTGTGCGCAAATATTTTAAAACACACGTAATTCGATATTGGGACACGCGATACCATAATTACAACAAACAATATCACTTCATCTGATCTCGAAATGCCGACCTGCTCTTGCGTAAATACAAATCGTAGATAGCATCGGCTCTTCCTACTCGACTAAGTTTTTACCGCAACAAAAAAGATCATTTAAGCTCGCAAAAGCACAGAAATACATACATGGGAGATGTAGAATTTAACTCCCGACAGCGCGATTATAACTTTAATGGACAATCAATACAGAATCTTAAAGTTTATTGTAGGTACTTAAATTATAAATAGGGAAAGGGTGATTTAATAGGGTCCGTACCTTTGGTTATTTAATGATTATAGATATTTATTAGCCAATCAATATTTTGTAAATACTGCTATTTCATAAGCTATCGGTTCTCTGAAGCGCGTAGGTTAATATTTAAAATATATTTAACTCTGGCTGTATGCTAATATGAGTGATGCCATAAACGAATAAAACATAAAACTTGCAATTCGACCAAATAACATATTATAAGTATATAAACAGCCGCTGTGAATTTGTATATTGTTTGACTTAATTAATAATATCCACAAACACTTTTTGTGGCCGGACTCTCCTCGCGGTCTGCGCTCGGGCACGCTTCTGAGAAGGTATCAAACCCGGCCTTGTTTATGACGTCTCAATCCGACGGCGTACAGGTGCCCGTAAAGGCGCGTACCCATCATTGGCGAAACAAAAAAACATCTTTGAATATTTATTTTAACACATTTTAATTCAGGCGTAAACGTACTGACTCGGTGGTCGGTTATGGTGCCTGATTTTGTGGTTGTTTTGTTTAATTATTGTTTTTGTGATTGTTTTAAGGAACTGAGCGGGCTTCGGTCATAAATAAAGAATATACAGATGGAGGCATTTTAAATTTGTTTTGTGATTGTTATATATGTTTAACCCAAATAATTCATTCGACTTAGGTTGTAAACGCAGGTAATCTTACAGAACTCCGACGACCACTGTGAACGTGGGTGTATTCTGAAATCTTCTCACGTATAGGCACATAATTAACTAAGGATTAAGCTTACTTCCTGTTATCTTACTCTACAACGTAATAAAACTTGCATACTGAAGTTACATTCAAACCGGCGGTAATACTGGTCCACCATTTCTTTAATCCAATCGAAAGTAATCAAAATGTTATAAGTAATCTTGTAGAAGGTTTTTGTTAATTGCCAATAGCGAATCCAAGCGATGGATCTTCAATTAGCGACCAAAAATTATCTTTCGGATGATGATGTCTCTATCGGGCTCCGATCGCGCGTGGCTCCGCTTCACTATCTGTTTCCAACGGGCAACGCGATGCAAATTGTGGAATTAATGTACTTTAATGACTAAATCCAACCGCCGTAATAAATAAAGACAAGTATGAGATTATTATCCGTCGCTTCGGATAACGTTTTCACAAATCAAATTAATAAAAGAAAGCAAATCGATAGTCCACCTTGACGCGGCGCACTTTGATCTCGACCATCGATCCCTTTGAAGTCGCCGCCGCGACTGGTTCTCGTTAGGCGTTTGTTAAAAACCACACTAAACAAGTTTCCGTTGTAACACTGAAACTGTTGGAAAATATATATGTATATATTGATATAATTTGGTATCGCAGGCGACGTTCAATGGAAGGAGAAC
>DWEM01003118.1:0-11112 GCA_018245935.1 Agara belti belti | reverse complement strand
AAATTAGAAAAATCCAGCAGTACCCAACCCGGGATTTGAACCCAGGACCTCCCGATCGGCAGTCGCGCTAGCAACCGGTCGACCAACGAGGCGGTCGATAATTTATTGAAATTTAATTTATTCAATACTTGGTATTACCTCCTCTTGCCTTAATTACTGTAGTTTACTGAACCTATGAAATATAATAAAAATACACAGTTATCCAAACCAGTAGCACTGGCTGGTAGTACATATAAAAAAACAAATGAGTTTAAATATACCTTCACATCAAAGCTGACTTCATAAACAGCTTTACACGCCTTGTCCACAGCAGTCAAGCGCCTCCAGTCGATAACACGAGCGTAAAATATCTCACTAGTGGCAAATGGTAATGGTGGCTTTAGTCCATTGTATTGAATTTTATCATCCTACAATTTTTGAAACATGTGACACAATTTCACAATAGATTGACAAAATTTTTGGGAACAAACGTTAGGGAAAGGCTGACCGACACCAAGTAGTTTCCTTCAAAAGCAGAGTTAATACCGAGAAAAACCATTCCTGCCGTTTTCTATTTCAAATATATAAATATTTAATTCAAAATGAAATAAAAGCTTACCTTGCAACTCCCAAATGCAATTTTCAAAGTCGTTTCTTTTTGTTGCGGTAAATTTAATATTGATACTTTTGCAGATGCATCGAAAATATCTTGAAATGTGTGTTTCACAACCATTTCTAATACTATATATTTTAATAATAATTATAATTTAAATATTTCTTTTTATTGAACGATAACATGTGGCTGTACATAAATCCATGACACATAATGTCATAGTCATATGTGAATGTCAATGTCAATCAACTTTATTTCGATTCGATCTACATAGTGTCTTCAATTATTTTCCTTTCTATAAATTAAAGTCACTAAATAACAATTTTTAGATATATTTAGATTTCAACACAAAGCTCTTTGAAATCATATAAAAAGTTGTTTGGTGGATTGAACCACCATACATAATAAATAATATAATGAATTATTAATTCCGATCTGAGTGTGAATACTTGTGATGCAATTAAAGACTTAATAACAATATATCACTTTACTGGTTCATAACAGACGGACGCCTTCTTCCAATGTTCCAACGTTCTACAGTCACTATACGATCAATTACTCTAAATACATTCTTTGACTGTGATGTCGTATGTAAAAAAAAAAAAATCTATCCATTCAGAATTTGCATTAAAAGCGGCAGATAATTTCTTGGTAATCGATGAAAAATAAGCAGTCAGCAATCAAATAAAAATACTAGGGAATTTCCTTGGCAACCTGAACGCCTTCCTTAATATAGTTCAACATGTTTAAAATGTCTTACGACATTGCTAATAATTTATACATCTACGCTAAATATTGCTTTTGGTATCGGGATTATGTGTTAAAAATACAACGGTAGCTTGACATCCTTTTTTTTACTTAAATTATCGAGTAATTATTAACTATACTATTCAACTGTTTCAAGATCCGTATTCGCTGGAGTGAACTGTAAAAAACAAAATAAGTTTTATGTAGATACACACAGCAGGATAATATATTGTTAAAAATTCATGTGAATTTAATTGAAATAACACACTGCTTATTGGCACGCCCATTTCTTCAGTTGCCCCTTCCAAGCATTCGGGGCACATTGTAGTTTCACATGGGTTTGGAGCTGGAGTCGGGAAGTACGGTGTCAGCTCGATTGGGGGAGGCTGAGAAAAGCACATAGTATATGAAACCACACATAATATTTAATATCTTGGTATCTATGGTAATAGATTCGAATTATAAATATGCCATGAACTATGAATTCGTTAATAATCAAAACCATAATTGTAAAATGAAAAAGGCCTCGAGTTAAATACCCTTGCTATTTCTTTTTATGTTCGTTAATATAACGTGAGGAAAAACTCACTTTCCATAATGTACTTTGAAGTGTATGAAGTATGCCAACCCACGCTTGGAATTGTGCTAGACTACGATTTTAAGCTTTTGAGTAACCCTAGACATCCGCGTTCAGCAGTGATAATAATAAAAGGTAAAAAAATATATACCGTTGTATAGCAGTTCTCAACGTTTCCTATAGGTTTGCCCTAGAATAGTAATCTGATTACCTCTAGTCGATATAAATACGACAACTTGCAAGGGTCCCACGTCGTACACAACGTCGCATTGTGCATTATATCTTTCCTCGGCTCGTCTCCGAAATAGTCGAAACTGATTACAACGTTGTTGTCGATAGCACACTGGTCTAAGAACTCGTGGACTCCCACCTTTTTCAAATAACACAATAAACAATTTCTATCGAAATGAGGATGTACATATTCACATAGTTATTTTATCATTTGTTTGTTTAGAAATCCAGATTTTTTTTAAACATATTTTAAGGACTGT
Source organism: Agara belti belti (assembly GCA_018245935.1). NCBI lineage: Eukaryota > Metazoa > Arthropoda > Insecta > Lepidoptera > Hesperiidae > Agara > Agara belti. The sequence goes on along the minus strand of DWEM01003118.1, from coordinate 8,705 downwards.
CGCTGGGCGACCATATCGTCCCATAAAAGATAACAAATAAATATATTTTTTATTTGATCTGATCTGATCTTTTTTTATTTGAGCTGATTAGATCCATAGTACAGTTAGTATGTTCATTGTACAATTCCAATACGAAAACGTAAAACGTACCTTAGTTTTATTTCCGCAGTCCAAAGTACCGTTTTGGAAGTAATTGTTTTCTCTCTCCCCGTTACCAAGACAAAACATCCAGCCTTCGTGGAAGGAATACTCTATAGGCGCTACTTCGGCTTCAATGCAAGGATCCACAGGAACCGGTACGGAGGGCCTTCCAAAGGTGCACTTTCGTTCATGCATGTTAGCTTGAACTCTATAAGCATCTAGATCAGGCTCAGACCCATCGGGGCATATATAGTAATTAGCTGAAATTTTCAAATTTGCTTCAAATAACTATAAAATCAATTTACCAACTGTTTTATTTTCATTGGATATTGAACACTAGTTTCGGTGTTCGGCGCTACATTTTAAAATAACATAATTTCCTGCATCAAATTGTGTATCAATTGCCCTAATTTTTAATTGCATAAAGATTTGGCGGTAGTCGTAGAACCAGCCGACTGCTTCAACCCTTGATAGATCGTTCAACGAGTGACATTTGCTATTCGTTTGAATAATACATTTATGAATCAGTACCGTTTTGTATAATCAAAACAGTTTTCTTAGTTGCGCTAATCACGGTTCTCACAGTTAATCCATTCCCTCCACTCTTAATATTCTCCATCAACACCTCCTGCGCGGCCCTCTGCTCTCTAGACCATTTCGCTGCCTCTTCTGCCAAGATTTGACGACTTATTTTACCTTCTGACTGCAGCGACTGTGAATATTATTATAGCATTTTATATTACGAACGAATCTGTTGTATTGATGTCTTAACATTATTTCACAGCAACTTCAACTGCTTCCAAAGAACTTAATTATGTGTTATTATATCGAAGAGTTTTTTGCCGCGCACTTGCCCTCTGTGGAATGAGCTTCCTTCGGCGGTGTTTACAGTGCGCTATAACATGGGGTTCTTCAAGAGCAGCGTTAAACGTTTCCTTCAAGGCAGGCAACGCACCGGCAGCTTCTCTGGTGTTGCAGGTGTCCATAGGCGACGGTGACCACTTACCATCAGGTGGCCCGTCAGCCTGTTTGCACGCTTTTTAATATAATAAAAAAAAAGAGAAAAGTACCTGAGGCGGGGTTTCCATGATTACATGTGGTCGTCCGAGAGTGTGCTGCCAGATCAGATGAGCAGCCACTTTGTGCTTAGTACTGTGATGCAGCGGTTGGATTTGCAGAATGCCGTACCACGCTAGCTCCCTATACACGCTGTCCGGGAGATAACCCGTCTACGAAACACGGTTTTATAGCAATTAAATAAATCACTTGTTTACTTGGTGTGCAAAAAAAATCTTGAAACACTAAGTTTTACATGTACGAAAAAACGTTACTCACAGGCATAAAATCCATATGCCACTGAAAAATAACAAATAAGTAAATACATTTTTTGATACCATATTTCTACCAAAATACAAAATATTTTGACTGTAAGTAAAAATCTACTTCCTCATCAGCCGCTTCCGTAACAGCTAAATCTGAAAATAACATATATTGCATGTACAATATATAATATTTTAATCATTAAAATAGTGTTTTATCAATACCTTCATTATCAATCTGCGACTTAACTAGAAGTACCTAGAAAAAGGATTTTCAAAAGAAGTTAAGTCTCTATTACATTAGTATCATCATAATATTTTACCGTGCATTAGTATTGGTCTGAATCAATTATAAACTTTGCACTCAATGTATATCGTGTACCTGTAGAGAAATTATAATTATGCATATTGTTTTCAATATATTTTCCATTGCAGTAACTCCAAAACGTTCTTCATGTGGAAATAGCAATGAGTATGAGTAGGTAATTGGGCTATCAAAATTGCTTTAGTTTCATGAATTTTACGAGTTTTTGATAGACATCGTTAATAGGTTGTTAAAAAAGCAGAAAATTGTGGCACCAAAGTGTAAATTGATCATAAAAATATATACTCAGTTTCTGCCGTTGGGTTCAAACTATTTACATACGAATAAAGAATTTAATTTTTAAAGGTACATACTACTATAATTACATACCTACAGATTCTTTAAATTCACTTGGTATTTTTACTAGTCTAATTAATTTCATAAAACATTCTAATCGTAGGTTCGTAGGATATTGTTTTATTTTGTTAGGCATAACAGATTGCGAATAGAAACATTCAACACAAGCACAATGAAACATTTTTGACAGCTATCTTTATTGTCTTGCCGTTGTGTCAGTTCTGTACATTTTGTAATGATTTCTAAGGAGTGCCGAAATGAGTTTGTTTTTTTATAAATGAATAAATCCCCATTGTTGTGTTTAAACAGTCGAGGAAAGACTAAAATGAATACTCTCGATAAGCAACTGGCAGATTTGAGGATCTACGCCAACGAATTGGACGCTAAATTGCAAGATGACATTAACGCCGCAAAGAAGAAACCGTCGATACCTCCAAAAAAAAGCAAAGCTCCTCAGCCTCAGATACCACAAAGCTACAGTGTGAAGTCCGCTTGCGAGCCGTCGTACTCCTCCCGGCTCGAATACGGCAGTCGAACAAGCTCAACGTATTCAAACTTAGTGCCGGTTAAAAGCTGCATTGTTCGTAATTCTGCTCGACTGCGCAGCGGAGATGTCCTACTATACAGCAACTTACTCCCCCCGGGCGGGACGAACCATGTCTATTCCAACATATCTATGTCCCGTAACGCTGATAGTTTTTACGACAGAGACGCGCGGTCGGAAGCGTCGAGGATTAGCGATGTGGGGGTTCAGTCGAACTATAGCGAGCTGAGGCGGCCGGGGTCCGCGTATCCGCCGTCGTCGGCATCTGTAAACACTCAAGACTTTTCTACGTACGGCGGTTCTCAAGCATCGTCGACGTACGAGTCGCTTTACGAACCTATAAACCCGAGGCCGTGCAGCCAGCTGTCCGGGGCGTCGTTGTACGGCGGCTACGTCGGGGCAACCGTGGAGACGGTTCCGGAGCCCGATGAAGCGTTATACTGCGGCAACTGCTACAGATGCGGGGAGAAGATCATGGGAGAGACCACGGGCTGCACGGCAATGGAAAGAATATATCATATTAAATGCTTCTGTTGTTCTGTGTGCGGAATTAACTTGCAGGTATTTTCTGTTTTCATTGTTCTGCCACAGTATTGTATCGATGACATTTCTTTAAGCAATCATGAAGCAAGAAGTTTTGAAAAAGGAATATTAATATTTTAGTTTTACTTTTTAAATCTTCCTAAATCGGAATCGTTTTGCTATTCTGATATAACCTATATAACTGTATAAGAGTAACAAAGGCTTATACATTTAGACAAACTTTGTGATTATAATATTAATTAACACTTTTAAACATGTTTAGTCATATGAAATATTAAACATTCCAGGGTCGACCCTTTTATGCGGTGCAAGGGAAAGCACTCTGTGAGAGGGACTACCTGGAGACACTGGAAAAGTGCTGTGTTTGTGGGGATCCAATCTTGGACCGAATCTTGAGGGCAACAGGGAAGCCCTATCACCCACGCTGCTTCACCTGCGTGGTCTGCCAGAAGAGTTTAGATGGCATTCCATTCACTGTGGATGCTGTGAATCGGATTCATTGCATTGAAGACTTTCATAAAAGGTGAGAATATGAATGATCTTGATTAGTTTATGGCCTTTTGTGTCAAGTCACATTGCTAGGACCTCACCCGCTGCACCTATTTCTACTGGGGTACAGCAGTGTAAGTATTATTATGTTCGTATTATTGATTTGATAAACAGTAAAAAACAAAATGTAATAAAAAGGACCAAGTGTGTTACCTTGTGGCACCCCAAATCACTATTTGACTTTTATTTCTTTAATGAAATGCCATTGATTCTAGATATGCACCGCGCTGCGCTCGTTGTCGTGAGCCAATTGTGCCAGAAAGCGGCGCTGAAGAGACAGTTCGTATCGTCGCCTTGGACAAGAGTTTCCACATCGCGTGTTACGCCTGCGAGGACTGTGGGGCTTCGTTGTGCTCGAGACAAGAGGGCAGGGGATGCTACCCGCTTGACGACCACCTATACTGCCGGGAATGCAATGCTAAACGCATACAAGATCTCTCCAGGAATATCAATTAAATATGTTAAGTATTCAATAGCCCATTTGAGTGTTATTTAGTGTACATTGGTCTTTGTCCATACCATTTACTTATCGCATTTCGGCCGCATAAGTGCCTTTCTGTTTGAAATCGAATTGTTTACATTATATTGCATTGCAAGACAGATAATTTTTCTATCACATACCGATCTACACATACACATACACATCTATCATCAATATTAACCAAAAGCATAGTATTGATTAGGAGTAGGGTTGCCACAATTTTTGATCCACCATTTTTAATTACATCACATAATATATGGTTGCTATATTAATTTAATCGTAAAATTAGAAATTGTCAATTTACCGAACACTGAACATTAACATATAAAGACAGATTATATATGACGGATGATATGTGTACTTAATATATTCTATGTGATCATCATGAAAATATTGTTGGACTGCTAAAGCTCCAAGTATGCTTTTAAAAAGACTGAGAAATCTTCCTGATTTTGTTGTTTCTCTTTATACGCACAATTTTAATGCAATCATATTTCAATATGGCATTTCCATACATGACATAATTTCAAATGAATAAAATCATAAATGGTATAGTTTGCTCTCACTTTTTCTGGCGTCACATTAATAATTTCTAAGCAGAATATTTTTCCACAACAGAATTTCGTTAAAGAAGTTTTTTAATAGAAACTCTATTTTTTAGCGAATTTTACTGTTAAATATTTACACAACACTTAGCCGGCTATTTCACATTTCAAATCCTTGTTTTGAATCTGATTTAGTATTGTAAGTATTGTTGTAATTATGTATGCTTAACTGCATCTATTGTGTCCAAATTGCCTCAAACCACACTGGCTTAGTATCGGGAAGTATTCAGGAGTGTGGAGAATTGATATCACTGTAAGTCACATAATTCTAATTTAAGGCAGCTATAGTAATGATGAATGTAGACGAAGCACGTCAGATTTGTAAGGACAGCGTTATTTGGCACCCTGTGCTTCCTGCCTATCCCATTGGGGACCCGATGTGATGGTATAGTAATAATAAAACAGCAATAGCAACACAAATATACTTCATTGAGTCCTCGTAAGACTATACAAACAGTAGGCAGTAGGCTGCAACAGTAATAATGTGAGGCAGTCAACGGACTGCTTTGTTTAAAGTGTTGACAATATGCAATCAGAACAGTTATCAGTATAAAGTATATGAGTAAAGTGTTTAACATTCCTTCTTGCATTTCTAATGGCTGTGTAAGTTTCACCATTGATTGTTATTACATATTTCCCTTGATATTGCAGTATTAATCTTTTCATACCTTTGAAAGTGTGATTTGAACGTGTACAATTTTCGTAATGTTAATATATAATTAAATTATAAGCTACTGAAAATTATAAAGGTTTGAACGAAAAATTACATTGTGAATCCAATGAATAAAAAAATGAAATGAACTTTGATCATAATAGACTAACCTAAATAATTAATCAAGAATAAACTGTAAGCTAACAGAATTTATTTTATAAATTTATTCCCCCTAAATATAAAAGGTGCCATGTATTATTTGTATATAATGATTTTTGCATTTTTTTACATTTATACCATTGTACTTAGTTTTATGGCATGTCCGATAAGTTTTTAACTAGATATTAAGTGTTAACAGCGTACTATAACAATTATGTTAATATTTTTAATTGTACAAGTGCCCAATACAATGCTGTGGCTGTATAGTATTTATCAGTTAAATCAGACAGATCTGAAGTTAATGAATGCGTTAGTTCTGTGTATCCACAAAATGTTTTAGATTTGCAACCGTTACTATATTCTATATGGTATGTTTGTGTATTGGTTGGCGATAGAATGATGAGCTGGCCACATTCAATTATGGCATATAAAAATTCACGGAAATTTATGGTGTATTGTTGGGCTGAAACCAATATGAGATTTTAGAATATCGTATCTATGGAGTAGATAATTTCTCATAATGTTTATCAGTACGGTAGTGTGATTTGTAATAAGAAATATATAATATGTAGAAGGTATGAAAAATGCTTCTCAATTGGCGCCGTGCTAATGATGTATATTGAGTAGAGATGGAAATTTAGGATTACGTAAAGGTTTCATCTGTAGGTCATAGTTTGAAAATTTACCAATATTGCACAATTTTTAATCTTAGTGAAAAATAAACTGATATAAATCAATGCTGGCCTTTGCAGTAGCTACTTCTTCGATTAAAAAATTCTATCTTTCAGAATAATTTGTCTATGGTAGTTCGGACAAAATGTTTACGGTTTGTTAATAAAAATTGTTAGGTCAAAGTTGGAGGTATAACGATTTGTTATTCTGTAGATAAATAAGGAGGGGTGATTTATTTCAGTTCAAGTTTGTATCGTTAGTCCATTTGACTATGTTGTACTCGGCCTTTGCCTCGATGCAATTTAAAAAAACTACATTCCCATCTTATACAATTAAGGTCTACAGATCGAACTAGTCGTAATTCCTGTTTCGTACGTATTGTTGTGATGTTCATGTTACGTTTATACTTACTATAATAGTACTTTTGTAGCTCTGTTGCGTAGTTAATTTTATATCAAAGTGATATTCAATAATAAAGGACATTTAAATATTTATTCTCATGTGTATCATTTTTTGATAATTTTCCCCTTTCCCGAATTCAATTCAATAAAAAAAAAGTAAAAAATGGCGTCTCGAAAACATTTGTCAATGTTTATATTGGCCTAGAAGTTTTTCTGCAATAATATGTATTATGTTCATTGGAACAAAGTAGAAAGAGTAACGTGTTTTTAAATGTACTTGGTAGTCATTGTGGATTTCATGACAGAATATAAAAACCTACCCACATACACATTAATATTTATCTTAGTACGAAACAATAGTAAATATGCAGTTTTCATACATGACAAATAATTACCTCAGAAGTCGAACTTCGGATTTTTTGGTCACAAACATTGAGTAAAGGTGATAAAATAACATTACAATAGTTGATGTGGAAATAAAACAAATAAGTAATCATCAATTATCTTTTATTCTCCATTCTAACATACCGCGACTCTGTTCGTAAGCGTCGACTCGATCGTCACATCAAAAACTCTACAATATACTTATCAACTACGAAGAAGACTTTGGCTTCTTGTCCAATTACAAACATCAGAAATCCACCTCACCATCACGCATCTCCAACACGAATATGTACAAAATACAAGCAAACGCCGCGTTCGTAGACCGAGGTACAGAGAAACAGCCGAATATGTTACAATTGTATATTATTATATGGGAATTCTCTTGGCGACAAATCTGGTGGTTGATATTATGCTAGACGCGGCCGACTTCCGACTCCATTCCACAAACTCTTATTCTCTCTCTCACCGCGTTTATATCACATTTTCTCCTACCTAAGAGGAAATTCATTAGAAAAATTAAACGTTTCAATTGGAAAATTAATTTGAAAAATGACAAGCGAGCGGATCAAAGGTCCGGCGGGCGACAGACGAAGGTGTGCAAGTATCGGAAAAGGACACGAGGGATGCTCTTACAGAGATTCAAATTAAGAAATAACCAGTCTCTTAGTTACTAATCAGTGCCCAAACGTTACAAATATTTACAAGTCGCTTAGCGCTGCGGGCCGTGTCCTATCGACGTACTTAAACTTACCTTATATTGTAAACGAAAAAATAATAAAGAAAACTATTAACATTTAATACATCCAACTACTTCCATACAATTTCCACTGCAATCTAAACGCTCACAACATTTGCGTAGAAAAATTAAAACACTCATTCGTATGTTATATACATGTGCATATTTGAACCATCCTAGCGTATTTTAACGGAACGAGCCGAAACATGTTCAATTAAACGGCAAACGCGTTTCAATTTCAACGCGTCAACGATTATTTAATACAACAATGTACATAATATTTTATTTCAACGTGACACAAAACTCTGTTCAAATTCGACTGCAGTATAACTCGACACAAGCAAGTTATATATTCAAATCTACACGTCCGTAGTTCTACTTTACTTAAATTCTAATGACATTATATTTTTACATATTATACACAAGCCGTTTATACTTTGACAACTCGTACTTAATGTTTTTTTTTAAATTCATATTTAAAATATGATCTTATTATTTTAAGGTGGACAATATTAGCGAATGAAGTATAGATCGATCAACAAAATAGATGAGACATCAAGTCGTTCACCGTCCACTAAACTTGTCAACGTATTCACGCCTCGTACTCCGTATTACATAGATACATAAAACGCACAAAGTATTGAAGTCTCGCGGGGAATGTGCAATAGACGTAGTACATTTTGAACATTTAAAAATCAAATTCGCGTGAAATAGAAAACGTGTAGGCGATAACCGATGAAGAATGAATCAATTCAAAAATATCATGAAGATCTGTTGTCTCGAGATTTACGCGTAATATTTGTTACGTTATCAAGAGCCTTCAATAAAAGAAAAGAAAAAAAAAGCAAACAATGCATT
>DWEM01003117.1:0-11114 GCA_018245935.1 Agara belti belti | reverse complement strand
TAACTACAGCGAACAATGTAAATTACGCAATTAATTCGCGCTTAATTGCTTATTTACGTGGTATACAAAAATAGGTATTTGTGTGCGATAGCAAAGAGAAAAGACAATATTATTTAAGTTACAAATTCAGTTGTTTAAAAACGATTATGTCAAATAGTTATTATGTTTTAAAATGCTTACCAAATCCAAAACCAGCACCACCTCCACCTCCTAAAACAATTTCTTTATATCAAGTAATGTTTTTATGTCTATCATACATATTTTTAAAGTATCCTAGTACTAATAAATAAAATTATATCGTGCGCTTCTAATACTGTTATAATGACGTAGTAATTAAACGATGTTTTACAGAATAAGCGCAATATGGCAACGCAGGAACTTAAGACCTTATTCAGCGTAAAGATTCATGTGCGTACGAGTCCAATAAACCGTCGACATGATACAACTATATGCGATTTGCATCACAAATTTTAGTAGTATGTAAAAAAAATGTATACAAAAACTTTTGAACTCGCGAATGTAATGAACGAACCCTCATATCGTATCTGAGGCTTATATCCATCCGAGCTGGCCTCATACTCGACCACCTGCTTCCTACCGTCAGGCAGCACTACGTTATACTCCCCAGTGGCGAGGTCGCCGTCCCGTTGCTCAGAATGACCAAATTTAGTACCTGTCTGCGAATCGTCCACATCGTAACTGAACTCGTATTTTGCTGGTTCCTGAAATTTGAAGGGATTTCAATCGTTTTCTTAAAATAAATTAAATAAGTATCTTGGGATCACTTGTAAACATTGTAATTCTACTTCAAATTAAGCGGAGGCTGTATACATATTTACGTAGATAATTTTATATCTAGACTTGGAATAAACTATAGAAAAACCTACCTATGACCTACAGATGAACAGACAGCGGCCCAATAGGCCAATTGCAAGTACAGCAAAAAACCAACTTTTCGAAAATCTTCTAAATTTGCAAAAATTTCGTGTAATGTTGGTAACTTGTAGTTGTTATATAAAATTACATTTGTGATTAGAACCATATACTTACAGAAGAATCATCTCCACTTGATGATTGATATCCTGACGTTCTACCACCGGACCTACTGTCAGCATTTGGTGCACCATAACTAGATGAGGGCGAACCTCGCGAAGACCCTCTTTCACCATTTTGTCCGCTAGGACGTTGGTTTTGTCCAGGAAATCCGCCCCCTTGCGAAGGGAAACCTGAGTTTGGAGTTCCGTAAGACGTATCTGGACCTTGCGAGGAACCCGATCCACCGAAAGACCCACTTGGTGAACTTTGTTCGCGATTTGGAGGACCATAAGTCGATTGCACACCACTCCCACTGGGTCTATTACCAAAAGATTGGCCGGGTTGTCTGTTTGAACCAGGGCCATTGTTCACACCAGGAGAACCATACTGGGAAGAAGGCTGATTACAAGGGCCGTTATTACCACCACATTGAGCGGGTTCGTTAAACTGTCCTGGTCGTTGTTGATTGTTAAAGCCACGTTGAGGAGTTCCCCCTCGTTGAGCACCTGGTGAACCGCGTTGATTCGGAGGTCCATACTCAGGAGATATCCCATTAGATGGATTTGCAGAATTAGGGGGTAGATAAGTATCTTCGACGGATCCGCCTTGTCCACCGGGGGAGTTTTGCCTGCCAGGAGTTCTGCTGCCCGTGTTAGGTGTTCCGTATTGAGAGGCTGGACTTCCTACGGGCCCAGACGCCGGAGGTAGGTAGCTGTTTGGTGGTGGCTCACATTTAATAATGGACCAAGCGAGGGCACTTAAGACGATTATCCACTGAAAATGTAACAAATAAGTCGATTTTAACACATCAAACAAATGAATAAAAATCTTATGTTGTATATTATGCTTACGATCATTTTGGATTATTCGTCATTAATTAAATTCGTATTAATGAATTTCGTTTGAACCAAAATGAGAGTTTGAAGTGTCTTTATTAAGCGTTAGGTTTTGAATACTCGAAAATTCAAAGGCTCGTATTTATATTAGAGGGATCGAAGAGAGCGTGATATCAATAATAATGCAAGAGTAACTCACGCGTGTCGTGTCACCTAGTATAATTTCGTGCATCTGCCAGAGAATGACATAACTACACTGGGCTAACAAATCGCGACTGATTATTCTTCATTAACCGCTGTGAGGGTTTTAGACGAATTCGCAAGAAAAACGTTGTCTATGTACGAGGAGACAAAATCTTCCTGTCTACAAATATATTAAGAGGAGATTTAATTCGTACATTAATTACTGATTGCAATTTAATTGTTAAAATTATAGTTGTTCCTGAAAATAAGCCACTTTGTTACTGATTATAATCAATTCACTGTTCTGCATCATGTGAAACCTACTCGAGAAATAGCTCGTAAGCAACAAACAGACACAAATTGTTGCCCAGTGCAGATACAGCCTTTTATCTATAGCCCTTGCGCATACATGCATTAAATGAGAAATATATCAACTGTTACAAGTCGAACCGATTGTGTAACGGATGTGAATCTTTATTTGTGTCATTCGATGCCTTGTACGGCTGAGTTTGGGTTATGTTTCTTAAAACTCGTATCTAGAGTTAAGTGTTGCGGCATTTCCATTGGTAAAAGAATGTTTTATAATCCGATCTAAAGGGAGGTAAACCAATATTTAAGCCCTTGTTTCTATGTAGTTTGGTTTTCCGGGGATATCATATTATAGGTATATTTTTGATCGACCTTTATGAAAACTTTAAACCTTTACAATTACATGGAGTTGCAGTGACAACATTTCATGTGCTAGACATGCTTATGTGCTGTATTAAAATAACTAATATTAATCAAAATAGTTGTTAGTGTATTATTGTTATTGTATAATTATTATCCAGCAAAAATATTGTTTTATCACACCGACCGAATAAGTAACAAAAGATAATAAAATGTAGGTACTAAATAGTAGATAAAAGTTCGTGATTACCGATGTTTTTAATGCTACATAAATTTTAGTAACGAACAAAGTCGCCGTGTAGTACCTAGCTATAACGATCTTGAAACACATACTCAATACTCACTTGGAATACATACGAATGCGTTTTTGACGAAGTTGCGAGGATCGTTAACGAGCGCCTGGTAGAAATCGTGACGCTGCATCGTGTCACCGCATGCAACATTGGGCGATTGTATTAGTTCTCAGCTGGGTCTGATTATAATCAATTCGTTTGCCACACCTGAATTTTTTCACACAGGATTTTGCTTCAACTAGAGAACTGAATAGAGAGCCCCAATATTAATTTTATTCATTGTTTATTAATTTGTTTATTTTATTGTAAATCAGGACCGGTACACTTAACATATTCGTATTGGTTTCAATTACATCGCAGAATTAATATTACCAGAGTTATTAATGCAACTAGCAATTACTAATTTAATTCACTCTATCAGTCCCATTCCTATACTCCTATGAGGTCGGCTACATGGGCGGCAGTGGCTACTCGTGGCTGAAACAGTTTTATATCGTGACTGTGAATGTGTAGCATAGGAACTAATAGATCTAGACGTACGTACTTCGAGGAAGGTAATTGATATTAATAGTCTAGGGAGTATTTTTACTAAGTACAATGACCTCAACATACCTAATAGTACCCCAAACATTAAATATTCCTTAGAAATGACTGCGCGTTTCGTTTTGCATTCATTTCAAATGTGAACGCTACCATTATGCTAATATATTCATGTAAACAGATGTGTTTTAATAGTCATATAGTTCGTATTTTAGCAAATAGTTTGTTAGTTAAATAGTTTGTATATTATGTTACCACTTTGCACAACGAATACTAACAAAGCCATTATCTAGTTTAATAGCTGTATATTTATGTAAGCTAAGCGAGAGCTAGACTGAAAGAACAGATATAAAGGCAATGAAACTGTTTTTAGAATACGACCATCGAACCCAGAGGTCAAGGATTCCAATCCCTAGGAGGCATATCTAACTTAAGCCAGTTATAAGCGTTCTGTAAATCAAATATGACTCGCTTAAGCTATGAAACTAAACTTTGCGAGGAAATGTCCACCTTTTACTACTCCGTGCTGATAAGAAATATGAAACAAAGGTATTTAAAAAAAAACAAAAATGTCTGTTTTATTAATAATATATTTTATATAAAATTTAATAGCCATAGGTAAGTAAATATACTCGTATATTTTTTCAGTACCTACAAACACACAATTTTACATTTATCACAGTTAAAATATATCATTAAATTATTACAACTAAATCCAATATTAACAACTCATTGTACGGCTGCTTTATCGCCTCTCATTTTTAAATAGCGACAATATTTTGAGTGACGGTAGCTATTGAAACACAACAGGCGCAAAAATTTTACACGTCTGTCAATTACAATATGATTCAATTTTAAAAATGTATCGATAACCTACAAATAAGATGCTTTGTATCTACAAAAGAACATAATTACATAAAAAAATTATACATGACTGTTTTTAGTAACTATCGTGAAGATCTTTTTTCAAATGAAATTTAGTAGCAAATGTAAACATTATCTAACTGGCGGAATATAATAAAATTAAGATGATACATTATTCATGACCAATATACCAATATACCAATACGAAATACTTTTATACCCAAACCGTGTATGTTCAATGAACTTAATTCTAATACTCACTAACGCTGTCTTTGCAGTTAATAAATCTACAACTTATTTTAAATACAAATACTACGTCTACAAAATCTATGAGTATCTAATGCAAACAATACAATTATTAAATCTAATAATTACATATAAAATCTATTACAACCGTTTTAGGTTTTACATACTACTGAGATGTAGTCAAAATGTTAATTTTAAATCATATTTATTTTTAGTTATCCACATATCGTTTTTAGTTCTCCGCGTCTAAATTCAGCGCCAGGTAAGGTTTGTCCAAACGCTGATATATTCAATATTCATTTCCTAACGACCTTACAGTTCTTCAGCTACAGTGTCAAAAACAAAATCTCAACGATTATGTGTTTTTTTAATCTTGATATTAAGCTAATTTTGTATCCAAAGCAAGTGAAAGTATAAATTAAATATGGTGTTACTATAACATTTTACACTACATTTTATATTAAGATATAAACAGCTACTGAGCCATTCATTGACTTTCACAATCTCTTTAGTCGGAATAAACGGATCGCGCGATAATCGTTACGCCTACGTTTTACAATAAAGAATTTTTTGACACGTCACTTAATGGTGACATCTAAATCTACCCGAATATTCACGACCTTCAGACTGACGACTGTCTAAGATTAAATCTGTTTCTAATCTCACTTACCATCCAATTAGTAGCAACCTAGATTTTTTATTTTATTTAATTCATCTATGATATAGTTTGTACTCTTTGTAAATTTATATTCTCCTTCTTAGCGCCCCGGAAGTGCTGTTCGATTTCGGCCAGCGATTTTCCTTTCGTTTCAGGGACGATCAGCATTACGAAGAAGAACGCGACGGCACAGAAGCCAGCGTACATCCAGAAAGTTCCAGCAGAAGTCAGTACGTTCTAAAAACAAATGAATAATGAACTTAATTCTTTTTTGCCGCAACAAGATTCAAATGTGTCATTACTGCTTTGTGACATCTTGATGTAATGTATAGATCGATGTTCTTAAAACTGGATCTATATCAAATATTAATAGGCATATGTACCTAGATATAAAAAAGCAATCACTCTCTAAAAGTCTATATTAATTTCAGGTAATATCCAATTGAATCTGAATTCCAGTTCATTGACAACATTTTACCAACCGTTGGATAATTCGTTACAATTTATTTATCCGATTAAAGATAATGCAGACAGGCGTCACGAGCACGTGTGTCCAATTTCGAAATTGAATTTGCAAAAACGTTAATAATTTTCCATTACATCGCTAGCATCCTAGCTTATTCGGTTAATTGAACTGAACGGTGTCACTTTTATAAATTAAACGATAATTTCGATTATTAAAATCGGATTGCACGTGACGTGCGAATAGATTGTAAATTACAGGGCGGCTAATGAAGAAACTTCAGAATGGGAACCATATGATATTAAAACAGCTTAGACCGTCTGTGTAGATCACTAATTCACCAATTTACAGAGGATTGTCTGGTTACTAAAATAAATATTGATAGGCTAAGGATGAACAAGACGATAATTATTAACATGATCTCACCATCAAGCCTAATAAATAAATAAATCATTTTCCGATTATGAATACGCTGTATAGTAATAAACATACTGTTATCGATAATATGATATTGGCTCCCCTTAAGCCTATTTGGAATAACAAAAAACGAGACGAAGCTTTGAAAAGCTAAAACAATATTACAATCTGAAAATATTGATTATCTTCTTTATCTACTTAATTTAATACTGGAAGAGACCTGACATGTATTGTATTTGTGACAATTAAAATATACCTCAAGGGCGTGGTAAGACTTGATGACGGTGAACATAGACAACAGATTGACAGCACTAGCCATGGCCGAGAGCTGGGATCGGTAATGCGCCGGAAAGAGTTCTCCGAGCAGGAGGAATGGGAGGCCACCGAAACCCAACGAGAAGCCCAGCATAAACACCACCAAGCTGATGATGGGGAGGTATCTGTAACAAAAAACGCATTATAATAACGTATGTTGAAAATGTTGTCCCCAATCAATAGTATTCGGTATTGAGATGATTGAAAGATTTTGGAAAATAATCACGCCACTTTCCATATTGTAAACCGTTTTAATTTTAATGTAACGGAAACGGTCACTCATATTGTTATGCCAAAAATAGAAGCAGATTATTAATAAATATACCCTCGAGAGCAACCGGATTGCGCGAATCATTCACTTAGCTCGTTATGTGATTTTAAATTGGTTGGGACGCGGTTACAAGTACATAGTGCCGATTTAGTAGTTGACGCATGACTAACGAAGTATTCTCGTAGTATTTGCTGATACAAATCAATTGGGAAAAGGGAACACAAGAACCTCATAAAGGGGATTTTCAAACTGACACGATAGTAGGGCTGGACATTGAATCTCTGTTCATCGTAGGCTCACAATAATGGCAAACCTTTCTGAGCTTATAATTTTATAAAACGTAAATTCCGGACATATATTATATTTGAAAATATATTATTTTATAGCAAAACCTAAATATTTGAAAACACTTAATAATGTAAAATAGCAAAACGCTTAGTCATAACAAAATATATACAATCAAGCTGTTGATCTGGATAACTCACCCAAGCCAAGACTCTTTCTCAAATTCAAAATAGAAAGCAGCTCCCATGGATGACATCGAGGCACACATGGTGACTGCAGACAAAAGAAGCAGAGGGCGCCGTCCAGCACGGTCAACTAACATTGTACTGACACCGTTACTCAAGAGTTGTACTGCACCAACTACTATTGTAGCTGTCATAGCGTCTAGAGTGCTTCCTGTGGATGAGGTAAAAAATGTAGATGATGCGTGGTTTAAAATTTAATTTAAATCATTTGGTATAGCTTTAAACACTACCTGCACTTTGGAATATTTCGACAGTGAAGAATATGACGGCGTCAATGCCGCTAAATTGTTGGAAAATGAGCAGTGAGAATCCAACTATGAGGGGTTTTATCACCATAGAGGAAAAGAACACTTCGCGCGTGAACAGGCTCTTTGGTTCTTGAGTTGGGGGAGGTTTGCTGCAAAGATGAACATTTAATTAACTTCAAATGCAGTATATTTTTTTACGTTGTTATTATTTATTTGCGTACATGCTTACCACTTATTTGTTTCATCTATAGAATCACCTTAACTACGAAAGTTTCGTTTCAGTTTTTTAGACGACTATTTACATTATTAGCTTATACAAAGTTTTTTATTCATTTGCAAATGTAATGCAATTTACTCAGTAACTTTTAAGTAATCGTCATTTTCATCATAAATTGTCCCTAATTCCTTTTTCACGCCACAATACCGCCCCAATTTTTTAACCCCTGCATTGTTGCTGCGTGAATTCGAACATCCATTATAACAGTTATTTATACCTCAGAATCTCAAAGGTTCGTAAGCAGACGACATTTTTTTTTCACAATGAAACATTAAAATGATTTCTTTTGTGGACAAACAAATTGAGCATTCATTAGTACCTCTATTTGCAGTAATGACTGGGTTAGTGCAAATCGACTCAATAATAGGACAATTGACCTCGGAAAAAAATGTGTCCGTGTATGTTTATCTTACTAGTATAAACCAGCTTGATACTGTGTATATTCAATGTGTCAAGCACTTGCGAATATATGATCCAAATATTCAGTTTTTATCGCAGCGATAATTGTGATATTGACTGTGAAAATAATTTATTATTTAATTCTACTAATAAAATACATGTTAACAAGTTTTAAGAACGAAAAATATCGCTAACAATAATAACTGGTTGAAATCGAAATAGAATGAGTGATGTTTTGTTTTACAATTAAAGTTGTAAAATGACAAACTTTACCACGCCGTTTTGCAATCCCGTTCAAACGAAAAGTTAAAATGAAATTACAAATTTGTTTATAGTTGACTTCCACAGCGTAATATAGATCAGATCAGAATCGCTTAGGCAGTTATGACTTTACCAATATACTTATCTATGACCAGTCTTCAAGTAAAACATGAAGTTCATGATTGATTACTCACTCAGTTTGATTATGGTCTTCTTTAACAGTTTCAACAGCGTGGGAAGAAAGTTGCAGCCATTTGATAGATTCTGAAGCATCCAGGCCTCTACCCTGCAGCCACACGGGTGACTCAGGCAGCGGCATGAGGACCAGGAACAAAGCCACTATGGAAGACACATTCAGCTAAACGCTTGTCGTAAGTTAGTGATCGAAACTTACATCCAAAATCCAGTATTTATAAAATCACAAAACATAAAAGACAGGCAATTTGACCACCCATATGCTTAACCGATGCTATAAAAATATTATTCAAGACACTATTATAACTTGGTAAATAATTTTGATAAATTACTTAATAAATAATATTGTTAATAATGTTAGTTCCTGTATGAAAATTCTCTAGAATATTTACCACTACGTGTTAATTCAACCGATCCGCACTTGTTGAGCTTGGTAGACTATTTCGTTAACTCTCATGAGGGCAAACCCGTGTCCAAGAATGGAATGTTGGAAGGGTCGATGTAAAAGGATTTATGTCTATAGTCTATAGTATACGTAAGTTTATTTGAAGGCCCAATACAATTATATTAACCTAATTACATTTCTGTTACGCGCTCGAGTTCAAGCAACTTAAATTACCTGTCAATAATGTATTCAGAAATGGATGTGTGAATATTACGCTTCCGGTCCTAAACTTAATTGAAAGGCTACTAAAAGTGATTTGTTAAAATTACTTCGATTATATAAGTTAAGGAAATTTCAAATTTTAGAAGTTAAAAATTAAATGTTTTATTCAGTATTGCATGGTAGAAGACTACCTAACTACCTAGAAGACGCGCTTTAGTTAACGCTAAAATGAAAAATGAAAAAAGAGATTAGATAGAACTCAAAATATTAACAAAAACTATAAACAAAAATACATATGAGGTGATTGTCTGGTGAATTTCAATGTTGTTAGTTCTTTCTGTGATAATTTACCACAGAAGCCAGCAGATAGGAAAGCCAAATGTCTCCAGTGTAGCCAGCTTCCAGCTACGTACGAGATGAGGATTCCAAATGACATGGAGAGGGTCGGCAGTGATCCTAGCCGGCCTCGGATGTGCGGGTCACAGCATTCGCTCACCTGTTACCAAAGGATGAGGTTTTGATTACGTAGATTCTTTTTATAGACAGAGTATATACGATAATGGCAAAGGTACATATAATGGCAAATTAAGAACATTATTCATATGATTCCTCAGCCTTTCTGGGTCGTTTGTTAAACTTAGGCCTATTTTTCTTGCTGCCACACAACCTGGTACTAGGCGTTTGGGAAATCGAGGTCGATCCCAATAAAACTATAGATGATTATTGATCGGATATATCTATGTTGATTGGAGTCTTTGTTAGAGACTCCTAAACATAATAGAGATCTCGACTGATAAACTGCAGGTCGTGTGTTATTAATATATCTATATAAGTATGTATTTTTATTAGGCCTTTGTTACCATAACACAGGCTATTGTCAAAATTGGAATCAGATAGCCGTGTGCGGAATTGCCCCAATTATTTTTTTAAACATTCGTGCATCGACACGTGTTATTCGCACTATGAAATACGAGTTGAATTACGCGGTATTTTAATGAAAACTTCATGAAATCCAGTTCATTATATAAACGAGTGGCGCGACGATAATTTATAATTTACGTGCAATACATTTCTGATGATGCCCTGTTATTTTCTCGAATAAATTACATGTAGTTACCTGTCACTGTCATCTGATGAACGAGCATACGACAGTCCCGTCATCTTCACCTGCTCACTTCTGGAATTGGCAACTCTTTTGCTGTTTTCAATATTCCAAACGAATATTTATGATCGCATAAAGCGCGCATAGTTAATTACAGTTAAATCACTTTCTCCACCAATCCGCAAAAGAGCGTGATACCGTGATATGTTTAAATGTATTGTCAACTAAAGTTAACACTTCGTAGAGGAGAAACTAAGCGGACATCATTTTTGCGCAAATACTATAAGGCGTGAAGGTATAATATGATTATCACAAAGTTGTGACGAAGAGATGGTTCAATGAACCTCATGTTTACAGAACATAACAATATAGATTTCTCTTTTGTTTTTTACTTTCTATTACTTCTGAACTACTTATTGAGGCTGGTCCACTTAAAAACCGCGACTAATGTACCGAAGGTTGTGGGTTAGATTCCGGATTCCGATAGGGATCTATTTAGTATTTATCATTTAATATTACCCTTTAAAACATACAATTTCATTTTAAATTACACCTTACAGGATAAATTATATTCTATTCCGCAAACGTTTGTCACACGTGCATAGGATAATCGCGAGGAAAACAATGAAAAAACCTACACAAGTAGAGTTATACATGAAATTCTCAAAGATGTTTGAAGCGAGGAAACATGCACGTGGCAGCGTG
>DWEM01003116.1:0-11114 GCA_018245935.1 Agara belti belti | reverse complement strand
GGGGTCGTTATTTACGCGGGAAAAACTTTGTGACACATTGAATTCCACGCGGGCGGAGCCGCGGGCAAAGCTAGTGTACATATAAAAATAAATTGCCGTGTCGATTAGTGGCTTCGAAAGAAAGACTTACACTTAGGATAATAACGTTATATGCACATCACCGATACCCAAAAACACGTTTATTTTATTTTTACCTATTTGTTTGTTTGTGTTGTTTTGTCTTAAAGGCGGAGGAACTTATTATATAGGAAATGTGACCGATAGGAAAATCACTTTAGGGCAGACATTTTCATCACAGTCGATAAGAGACGAACGTACGAAATGAAAAACGTACTGAATTGTTTTGCCTTTGCCTATTGATATATAGGTAACAATATTATTGTACACACGGTATTTAATCAAGTTCAAAAGATATCTACCTACCTATATCTATGTATATATAGCATTTATTGGATCTGCATAATAGCATCGGCGTGTAGGCGCCTTGGAGCGATTATATTGAAATGAAATAGTATGTACGTCGTTTGAAACAATGACAGAACCGTTTAGTGGAAGGGCCCGTACTTTGTTCTATCTACAGCTACACACGATTAATACCTTTTACATGTGTACCGACCGCTATAACAAGTCAAGAATACTAGGAAAAGTTAATAAATAATTATTCTTCAAGTACCCAGATTTCGAAGGTGAAGTCCACCAACTTACTAATGCTTAGCGAGGAAGACCATGAACTCAACAGTTCTCATAATGATCTGCAACCCACGGGCCCAACAAGGAAGGTAAAAAAGAGCCCGACAAGACCTTTAATTTTAATATTTTAATTTATTTAATTTTCAGTTATAAACCAATCGAAACATTTCCTAAAGATCAATGGCCCACAGCTTCAAATAGGTCAACGAGTGGGCAGCCTTAAGATCAGTATTAGAAAATTATCATCTCACCTACGTATTGTGCTTACACAACGTTGTAATGAGTTGAATTTAGTTCGTATTATAATAGTTAAAAGAGACTGCATAATTAGTTAATTATATATTTATTTAATTCTGAAATGCGTCTTCCGCGGAAAATTTGAAGTGTAGATTTGAAAAGTAATGTAAATGATTTATAAACCAAAATATTATTTAAACATAGTAGAAATCGTAGTTTTAGCATGTATAATACTGTGTATTAAAAATAACTACATATATAGGACTTTAATATTAGTAATCAGCACTTTTTGGTTCTAGAATTTTCCATGGGTATTAATACACTTTTGGGCGTGAATAATCTGCTAGTGGAAATCCTGGCTATATCCGTAATTAAAAATAAAACGAAGGAAGAGGAAAGCGTCCACGTTTCTAGCGCCTCTTTGAAGTTACCGTCGTTTCGAATATCGTTAACTAGTCACCACCGGCTATCACATAGTTATAATTATGATGTTTTGAGAACAGTAATGCGCTATAAATCCTACACAATTTTACGAAATTAAAATAGACAGACTGTAGTACTGAACAAAACGTCTATTATGAAGGATTCCGATCGATATTTTGAAACATTTGATATAATTTATAGTGGGTTTGAAATGATGAAACTATCAATTGTTAATCCCTAATAATCCAGTTTTAGCAGTCATTTAAATGAAATAATATGTTGTGAAAACTGTAGTAGGCCCGTCGACTGACTTCTGTAAATTTTGTCGATTGCTAAAGAATGTATATATTGGAAGATGAGAAAAACCGAACACGTCACCGTTCTATGAGATTGGCCGAAAACATCGCATCTGGGACTCTCAGTGGCACGAAAATTTCAAATAGTTCCATTCGTCATCGCTCCGAGATACCTTTACTGTGCTATTTCCCGACAAATATTGAATAGAGATTTGCAAGTTCATGAATACAAAATCCAACTAACAGGAGCAGTAGACTGTAAATAGACAGCATAATATAAACTTCTTTAACTGGATCTTGGAACAATTTCAAGTTGATGACGAATTTTGTAACAAAATTATCTTCGGTGACGTGGCACAGTCTCACCTTAACGGCAACGGCAGCAAATAGCATTTCCAATCTTTTGAGACTTTTTCACGAGGGATTCAGACGTGGAAGGAGTTTAATTGCACCGTACGTTTTTGAAAATGCCTAGGGTTTTTCATTCCTCGTGACAACCTCAGTTTGCTCTGTAGGAAAACGATGAAATTAATATCGGTAGGTACATTTATGTGTTCACTAAACACTTTACTTCAATTTACATTGCTCAAATTTAGTAGACAACGTTTACATTTCTTTTTAAGGTACTGATTGATTTATCTTACATATTCTTCTGTACCGCGCGTTAAAAATAAATTTTCCGTAAACATGTTTCAAATCAACAGCGTCGTAAACCTACATACTGGTTACGTTTAAATTCTACTATATCTTTAGCTTTAAAAAGCTTTAAAAAGTATAATCGACATTAATACATAATCTAGCAGTTCGAAAACTCGGGTACATTCTTAATGAAATGACGTATGTGTAAATTAAGTTACGTTGAAAATTTTTCAATTTTTGTATTGTAATGGCATAATAATGAAATATAGGATAAAAATATAACGCAAATTTATAGGAAATCATACTTCAACAACAACTCGTAGGTACTGATATTCATTAGGATTCGTTGCAGTGTTTACTTCGCTTTTAGAGGTTTCGAATCTACACTGTTATTATCTGTATAAAAATATATTATCGTGCTTATCCTTAACACTACTACATGAGCATATTCAGCTTATAGCACAACCTTTAGAACATCTTTAGTTGGATGGTTCAAAGATAATTGAGGTGTTTGTTGCATTCTGACACTTCTTCTATTATCATTTATCATACCTAGTACTGCTCTATTGTTTGTTTATTCAATTTCTTCAAATAGGATAATTTTGGCTAGTTTACATCAGAATACAACGTCCGTATTGAATCCGGTGTTTATTTACACGCTTGTCAAAAGTTCGACACACGGTGCGTATTTATAGCCGCGGAAGGTGCGCCGGCCAACGACCTCCTGTGACATAATCATAAAACACGACCATTTACAATGTGAAACAAAGCACCTCTTAAAACACTAGTAGACGAATGGATAGATATGAATGACGTAAAAGGATTTATGGACTGCCATCGTGTGTTATTACGTCTAATACTTTACGAATTGACGTAATTGTTCCGGTATTTAAATTCCATTATACGGAACTTAATCACACTGACAATGACGAAGGGGACGTGCGAGTGATAATGAGTACTTTATTATTATTATTCTGTTCAACAACAATTTTCCGATTTTTATAATCTGCGAGTAATATTGCATTCAACGTACGAAACTGGAAGACTTAAACATATTCTGGGCAGAGCTGATTCCGAAAACCTTATCAGCGTTTAAGGCAGCCTCCCTTTGTTAACGTGGCCGATAGTCTAAACAAAGCGTCAATCAATGCCGAACAGGATCATTTAATTATTAGTTCATTTGATAAAAGGATGTATCGGCCTTGGTCGTATGTGGGGCGCAGATGTGCCAAGTTATTTATGAGTTGAGTGCACTTTCCGAGTACTCGATCAGTTATCTCTATTACAGACAAAGCACAGCCTGTATTATCAATTGGACTTGAAAAGGTAGAATACTTTTTTGTACTTTATTTTTTAGCTCCACCTACTCACTATTTAGAAAGTGGTGTTTGCTAAGTCATTTAAAGATAAATTGTCGAAGAACTCGTAGCGCACAAGTCGCCCAAAAGTAAGGCAACTAAAGTGGTTGTTTCATCTCTAGTAGCAAATTTCTTCGAGCATTACCGTGTTTCGGAAAGTACTTCAAACAATCTGTGTTGGTAGTTATCATTACATAACAGTTGTTGAAGGCCATAAATTTTTTAAGTAATCTTTATATATTTAGCTTAACTAAAGTGTATTTTTTTTAAATCTTTCTTTAAAAACACGAATGCTTAGTTTTTAGATAAGGAGCATTCCGTGTTCACTTCATCCTTTGCCCTGACAACGGTATTAACGTTTTACTGTTCTGTCGAAAACTGAAGCCTTATTAGTGTGGTACCGTTATTCGACCTTCCCGTCTTTTTGTCCATCTGTTGAAGTGAAGCAATTAATCATGAGTAATATCAAGAATTTAAAAGCGCATTGACATTTTGAATACGGTTTATTGTAAAGTGACAGAATAAAATTGAGGCGTTTATTTCATACTTGTTTGGTATGTAGGTATACTAAAGGGATAATGCTTACTTTTATACTGAGTGAAAGAAATACTAGACAGAAAGGGTATGGCGGAATATATGGATCTATTGACTGCTCAACTGACCGTCATCAAAGGTATTAAAAATTGCAGGTTTTGTGAATTAAATTACATTGGCTCTGTGATAGAAATGGCAACGGGCACTATAAACAAAAAATAACTGCATCTACTGAACAACAAGCAAAGTGGGTTTTGTGCATAAATTCTTGTTATCGTGCAAAAATTGTATGTATCAGATGAAATTGAAATATGCAATGTGTATTTACATATTAAAATGAGTAATGAACATTGATAACCACAAGTGCAGAGTCGGACTGTAAAAGCTCTACCGCTCCATCTGTTTTGACCGCTTAATAGCATCGTTCCCATTTCGTGTTCCGATATGAAGGTATAGTACGGAAGTCGACAACGATGGCAATGTATGTACCTGTAACTGATTTTAGGCAAAACCAACGTTGCTACCTCATTTGAATCTAGATGGCCATGTGTGAGTTGTACCAATACATTTTCTATTAATGATATATTTAATCCTGCACCCACTGTGTCTATAGGATGTAGAACTTGCCAGGCTTGCTATGCTGCCGCGTGCTATTTCTATTGGATATTCAGGGATACGTAATAATATTGATGATGTTAATTTTTTGTTTTAGCAATGACATGTTTCATTAATGTACCAATTAGGGCCTCTCCGCGACGTGAAAAACGCTACCTTGTTCCTTGATCACAACATCTGTTTCATACATTTCCTAAAAAGAGAATGTGATCATCTTATCTAAAAGGACCAAAAGAAGAAGACTATTTCACAATTGGTAGTCTAAGTTGAATAAGACTTCATTTACCATTCATAGTTACATGTCAAAACATAAACAAAATCTGTCAGAAAGTCTTAGCGTTTTAATATATGTGCACATATTATGTTTCTTTTGATTTTATAAATAACCGCGATGTAGGTAAACCAGTGGACGTGTGGCTACGTCGCATTTGTCAACGTTTTGCCTCGGTTTTGTTTGAAGAACTATCTTCGTTCAGTTTCGTCTCGAACGGAAACTCCTTTCTCAATTTAGCTCAATGTTGTCGTTGTTTTATGACGGTTTATTTTATGTTTATACGAATTATAAATTACGCGTATTTTATTAAAAATTATTCGTTAAACAAACCGTTAAGAAAATCTAATTTGTAATTTGTGAATGATTAAAATATTATATAAACGATCACTTAGAAGAACTATACTTCAGTATATTTTACTGTATTCAATTTTGAATGAACTTTATTTTATAATTAACTGTGCTACGTAACTACAACGCGACTAACGTGTTTAACTTTGTCTTACAGTGAATGACGACAAAATGAAAAATACATAAACGGCGAATAAATAATTGTGTTCGCATACGATATGCTTATACAAAATAAGATGTACCCTATCTCCGTAATAACTGTGTATAGTATTCCTTATTATTTATATATGAACTTATATATAATTATATTCATCTCGCAAGTTGTCGATATCGCAAATCCATTTGCAAGGCACAGAGCGCAGCAGCAGCACGTCGTAACAATAAGTCGTCGAGTGCACTTCCAACCTACCGTTTGTAATTTATTATAAAAGACCATTCGACCACATTTAAGGACCTGTCATACCTCGGAAATTAAAAAGAGCCCGTGCTAATATAAACTAATATACTCATACGTAACTTGAATGTTCTTACGAGATCTTAATATTGAAGCGAAACAACACTAAATGTTTTTTTTTTCATTTTAAATAGCGCATCAAAAATATGAGACTAAAATAACTTAATAGGAATATGATTTAGAAACAATTCAAAATTGACAATTTCCATAAGAATACAATAAAAACGAGTACAAATTGACGAGGATAGTGTTAAATAATATAAAAATACTAAATATAAATCTACTGCTCTCTATAAAATATAATAAATTACAGTACTGAACGAAACAATTAGGTAATTACAAAAGAGTAATATCCGCTTCTGTGATTAAATTTATGGACGTACAATCCTTAGTTCTTGTCCCGTAGGAAAAAACTTCAATAAGTTTGTAGTGGATGAGTCCTATTGGCTAAAAGCGTGATTTTAAAAAGCTTAAGGCGAAACAATCGCCTTAATCGAAATGGCGCGTAAACCTTTCTTCACCGTTTGTATTGTATTTCGTATTTTCAGATTAATTATTCGTTTTGCTTTTAGTACAACATCAATTTTGATTGTAATCGATTTTTTTTTGAAAGGATTTAATTTCGTTGTACGAGTATATATAAACCGTACGAAACATTCAGAAATTACTTATGAATTTGTTTTTTACGAAAGTAACACAATCACAATTACATTTCTACGTATGTGTTGACTGACTTAAATATGGATAAAAAAAATGGGACATATTTCTTCACGTGTGCGGAAAACTGAAAACTTCGCAGAAATCGTGGGTAACATTTAAATAACTTATTGTTGTTATCGTACCACTAATTTGGAAGTTGTCACGAGGCATAACAAATTATACCTCGAGCCATGGGTGGTGAGAAAAAACACAAATTTTAACACGATGAAACAAACACTGTTAAGGGCTTAGTACAACTATAGGAAATTATCTTATTCGATTATCTAACAGTAGCTCATTAATTAATATTGTTCCGTTATTTTGTTCGGTGATTTTCAACTTGATTTAAAGTGTCCTAGTTATTTTTGCCTATTAACGAAACAAACAAAATCATAAACCACACTAGATTGAAACTATATTTCCATATCACTTGTCGTTACTAACGTAACGAATTATACGCGCGAAACTTGTCACGCGGATAAATTTCAACATAACAAACAGCCCGCTTTTGCCCAGAAATATCGTATTATAGTCGTAAAAACACTGTATTTTTATGACGTCGTATAGAGAAAACTATTCGATTAGATCCATAGCGTACAAATTAGAATGTTGGCGCGCGATGCTGCGCGGAAGCATAATGTATTCGGACGAACGGACGCGCGTGGCCCGTGCGCGCGCAACTCTGACTAACCATTTTAACCAAAACCACCCGAAAGCACTTCCTACGAAAGCTCTCGATCGCTAAAGCGGGACGCTCGCCCTAAAAGTGCCTACTTGTTCGCAGGGAAAATTAGCAAACACGAAACTTTAGCTGAAACTGCAGTGACAACAAAACGGAAGCGATTGTTATCTTAATTGGTGCGCTAACAATCGAAGTGTAGGTAGACTGAATCGTGATTTATATGTAAACTCACACGAAAGCAATCTACTTCTGTTGTTTCTGTCTTATTTTATTTACGAATGGTTCTTTTCCTTCCTTCCATTTTTTGTTTAGAATCTCTTTAAAGAGCTTACAATTTCTAAATTGCTCTGTAGAAATTACAAAGTCAATTTAATGTTTGTTACATACAAGCTGTGTTCTCTTTGACACACTGCAACTAAGTACCTACTATCTCCCTTTGGCATCACCTCTTCTCGTCGCACCTCTCGACATGTCACAAGGCTTATAAAGCACTAAAAACAGGATTTTTTTTGTTGCGTGACAAGGCCTCGCGTCCGGGAACCGACACTTGACCTACCGGTGTATTTAGACCTTTTGTGTGCGGGATAAAAGGAAGCGTGACATCGTATTTGGAGACGTCTAAAAAAATCTATGAATAACTTTCTGTTATTATCATAAATTTTATGTCGCTGCAACTCGTAAAGTTTATTTTCAAATTTAAACGACACTAAACGGATTAGAAATATCTAAACTCCAAGGAGGATATTTTATTTTAAATAATGTATTTGATAAACGTGGCTTAAAGTAGTCGAGGGTATTTATTTATATAAAGGACAACCACGTTGACCTTACATTATTCATTTGGACATTAAGTTTCAATGTACTTGTTTTTAAATATAAATATTCAAAATCACATATGTTCTGTATGTTTCTATCAAGGATTTTCAGAACTTTCATATACGTATGTATTGTGTATTTTTGAATGGAAAGTGTATAAAATATGCATCAAAAATATTTTCAATCGTTCTATTAAAATGCATTAAACACACTAATTCAAAAAGCTACACAGCATCTGTTTTATGCCCGCTATAAATCTACATAATTGTGTGTCGTCACCGTTAGCAATGATCCGATTTTATAAAAGTCTAATTTACTAAAAATCCAGACAGCACATGTCATCGTTTTGCATGATCTAACACTTCGGAATACAAGCAATTAAACGAAATAGGATTTAAAAAAAGAAGACTGTTACGGCAGATGTTTTGAACCGCATAGTGTTACTTATATAATGCTTATTCTATGTAGTTTATATTGCTATTTACCAACTGAGTATTATGTTATTTTCTAAGAGCAGTAGAATACTCGAGATTTATAAATACAGCTATTGAGTCAAATTATTTTTAACGAAATCATTCTGTGGACTGACGTTATTATAATCAGTCCTGTCAGAAAGATGTAACACGAGCATTTATAATTAAAAGTATAGTAGGTATTGTAAGGTAAGGTTAACTAGGTATTGTAAGGTAGTAAGTGGAACAAGTAGCATACATGACGAGAAATAAAATACGAAAATTATAAAGATTAGTAACATTGTAAACATGTATACCGCAAATATAAATAGATGATCTTATTTCATATTTACGAGTGTTTTAGCCATAATGCACAACTTTTTATGATAAATTCAGCTTTTATTACCGATGTGGATGGTTGCTCGCGATTGAAGTTGTAACGCTCTGTAACTGGGTTTATAGCTGTGTAGTTACGGACATTCGTTACACATTTAATGACTTTTTGTCTTTAGTTTATGGTTGGCGCAATCGCGCAATTAATGGTGCATAATATTTTGTACAACATACATAATATTTATACGGAGTAATTTGTATTAAAACTGAAATTCAGCTACTAGTTTCATATCCACATTCACTACATAACTGAAATGACATTACTTTTATCGCTTAATAATGATATTGATAATTCCTACACTATACGTAGCCTAGGAATAAGCCACACACGACGTTTTAACACAGTTCTCACAATGTTACTTAGGCAAAGAGAATTTAAAATTACTTGTTTGAACGAGTTACAGACCAGGTAATAAAACTGATTTTTCGCTAAAGCTTTCCGTTCTTTTGGCACAAAAGAAGAGTAGGCGGTCGTAACCCTAACGCAGTTGCGGCCTGCAAGCGTTCTGCAAAGTGAAGTAACTCCGAGCACGGTCCACAATTACGTGGGTCCCCGTTATTGGCATATTTCTGTATTCGCGTTGGACTACGTTCCAGGCTTCAAACAGTTACGAGAAGACCCGTCCACAATAGTAGGATTTAAAAAAGTTGAAGCAGCAAATATCTACCACATCTACAAAAAAAGCTTTACTTCAACCACGGATAAAAGTCTGTGCAATGCTATTAAGGCATAATTCGGTATATTTAACCGATATTACTCTAAAATTATAGCTACGCAGCTAAATTGGTTGTACGTCAAACTTTGTACCACCTACACCAATATTTCATGCATCAGTGCGTATGAAATATCCATGGTACGTATTCAAAAGAGCTCTGACCGACGAATAAAAGTAAAAAGAGTGGCAAATGTAACACGTCAGCCCGCATTAGGGCAGCGCGGTGGGTCCAGCTCCGAAATATCTCATTCATCCAGTTTCGTTTTATTTTTCCTGCAATATTTTATTCCGTTTATCCCACCATCAAGATTACGTAGAAAAATATAAATATATTTGCAAGTTATGATATCTTTTTATTTTTCGTTTACATTGCTTGACGAGTATCACATAAAACCTTTTACAGAATGAAACTTTTACTGTTATACAAAACGTTTATCAATTGTACTGTAATTTGCTAAAGTACACTTTGTTTGTTTGTTAATTGACATCTATTTTAAAGGATATCTGACCGCTCGCAATAAATGAAACCAGACGTGTAATGAGCTTCCCTGAAAAAAATTCAATAACGAATTCGTAGTCATTATCATTTTAATCTTTATTACGGGTCGTGTCGATTCACCGAACTTTCTGCAATTAATTAATTCAGGAATAATAACGAGATTCAAAACATGACGGTTCCAGACTGGAAACTTACTGCGCTAAGAAAAATATTACGTTTCATTATTTGAATATGTTATTTGGTGATAATTTTTTAAAAATGAATTTTGATATTGAGATGATTCTCGAACGTATGGGCATACTAAAAATATTGTATATGTAGGAATACCGTTCTGTGAAGAATTTTGTTTGCTATTATATTTTACCGTTAAACACATAAATTAGGTTTATATGTAGATCTTTATAGATTTATAAACCTTATTTTGCTTGGATTGCATAGTAATCGAAGCAGATTGAAAATTGCTTGTTGCACACATATTTTATTAATTAAAAAATGCCTCGTATACTACATAAACATTAGAATTAAGAAAATTGTTTAAGTACATATAACTAATTACGTAGGTATTGGTATTTTTTATACGTTTAAAGCCGTAAGTATATTTTGAATATTTGTAACTGCAGTAACGTATGTTTTCATCTTAACATTTCCCTACGTTCTACTCGCATTATATCAATAGAAGGATCATTTCTGTTTGTATTCGTATCCCTTTATAAATATTTCTTCTGTGGAACCGAATTTATGTTTATACAGGATATCTTATTTGACCACCCTCTTTGCTCCTGTTTGGATTAGCGATTTTATCATTTTACAGTAGTCGTATATCATAATCGAATAGATAATAGCCACAGTTTAAAGTATTAGATATTAAAAGAACCACTGCCACGTTTGTTATTTATACAAAATTAACAACGTAAAAAAAAAAAAACGTAACATCACGCCTGTATTCCCCGAAGGGGTAGGCAGAGGAGTGTAGTACACCCCCACATTTC
>DWEM01003115.1:0-11115 GCA_018245935.1 Agara belti belti | reverse complement strand
TACCGACTGCATTTATTCTACCGTGCAGTAGAATAAAGCAGCCACCTCAAAACCTGCCACAACAAAAATGTACTGTTTCAAGCAGACTTTCGAACCTATACAAGTATACTCGTATATGTAACGATATCGCCGCACACACACCATGCCCAAACAGAAACCGACGCTTCGTGGGCCTGCACGGGAACTGAGGAAAGGGCATTGTTTAAAATAAAAAGGAAAGAATAATGGTTACAGAAAGACACAATGAAGTGACGTAAACCAGCACTATGAGACAATTGCTTTTCTTTTATTTAAAGAAGACAGATTACTGAAGATATTGAACATGTCCTTATTGAAATGTGTTTGGTCAATCGGTTTAAGTTAATATGATGTACGCTGATGGTGCTCTGATTCTAGACGACAATATGACAGCGACACGTCGTCGTGTTGAGTGTTATGCTTGAAAATAACTGAGCATGGCGTTGGAGCAAAAAATATATGAACAAAATAAAATGAGAAGAGGGAGACAGTCGGAAGGGGATGAGGCGCGGCGTCCGGCGCAGCGGCACTGCGCGGAGGTCGCGCCGTGCTCCGGCTAATAAGAGAAGAG
Organism: Agara belti belti; assembly: GCA_018245935.1. Lineage (NCBI taxonomy): Eukaryota > Metazoa > Arthropoda > Insecta > Lepidoptera > Hesperiidae > Agara > Agara belti. The sequence goes on along the minus strand of DWEM01003115.1, from coordinate 10,526 downwards.
TTCCGGCACCTGCCACGATCATCATGCAGATGGTGAAGATCTTCTCGTTATCGGTCTCGGCGGCGACGTTGCCGAAGCCCACGGAGGTCATGCAGGTCATGGTGAAGTAAAGCGCAGTGACGTACATCGTCTTGCGCGACGGGCCATTCACCAGCTCGGGCCCGTCGGACTCGTTCGACCACACATATGAGTAAGGGCTTTGCGTAACGTTGGCCAGTTTCCAGAGCCACGAATATTGCAAGCCCGAATCGGCGTCGGAGCGGCCGATGCTGTACCACACGCAAGCCAGCCAGTGCGCCACCAGCATGTAGAAGCATAGGAGCAGGATGAGCATAGCCGCGCCGTACTCCAGATAGCGGTCCAGCTTACGAACCACGCGTCCCAGCCGCAGCAGCCGCACCACCTTGAGAGCGCTGAAGAGGCTGCCGATGCCCTGCGGGTCCACATCACAATGCTACAGCTTTGTGAATCCCGTCTCAGATACCGATAAAGAACAAAACTAAAAGGAGTTTCAATTGAATGTATGTTAGTCATATTTTGTATACATAATCATAAGATGCTTACATCTTCGTCGTGGTCGAACGCGTTGAAAACATCGTACGGAAGGCAGGAAAGCAGGTCGATGAGGAACCACGATTTGAAGTAATTTTTTCGAATGACCTTGGGGTCGCTGACTACCTCCCCGCCGGGGCCTACGAACGTCGTGTGAAAGTTAAGAACGATGTCTATGAAGAAAACGACATCGACTATCGAGTCAATGACGAGCAACGATACGTCCTCGCTGGTTTTGTTTTTAAAGGCCACGTTGTAGGGCACCATGATGGCGGTGTAGAAGGTGAGGCAGAGGATGATCCAGTCCCAGATGGCCTTGAAGGCGCAGTAATGCAGCAGGATGTGCGGCGGAGTCTTGGGCGCCTCCTGGCGGTACTGCGGGAGCACGTCGCCCGACAGCGACATCACCTGCCGACAACCCCGCCTCGTGTTAACGTCCCTCTTTGCAATTTTCTCACTTCGGTACGCTTACAAACTTACCTACTTGCTTTAACTCACATATCCATTAAGGAACCACAAAAAAAAATTTAATGCCATGCCTTAATAAGTGTTCCATTTAATATATAGCTTCACGAAATCAATTCAGCACTGTTCAAGTAAAAAGCACATTGACTGATCGGTATGAGTTGCACGTGTAATTATAATATAATCATTCTCAGCCAAGAATGTAGCATAATTATGTAATGTTTTGCAATGGCCAAATCCGGAATGCCAGAGGTGTTGTAGGGTGAATCAACCGCGACAACAAAAGGTGCGTCGTGTGTTCGCTCGTACGGGACAAGGACGTCATAGCGAATTGAAAAGGTGCTTCAAAACTTACTAAATACATACATTTAGCGTTCAAACATGCTTTCAAGCCTTCAAAACGTTTGTGAGCTGCATTTCCATTCAGTGAATTGAATCATTCAATTAGCTGCGTATCGTACAATCGTTAAAACGAGACCAATAGCTCTCTGGGATGGCTCTCACCCTGCAAATCGAGTGGAATCGTATCTGAAAGATTCAAAATGTATCTGATTCAGGCAAATTTGATGAGTACAAAGGTGGATATGTTTAGGGCTAATATTATCTTAAACTAAAAATGAACCGAAAATCACCAGTCATGCAGATCGAGGGGAAATCGATGCCACCATCGACCTTCGACAACGCGAATATTGAACGGCGGTCGAGGCGAGTGGATTGTCGGTCCAGGGGCGTAAGGTAAGAATAAAGAGCGTGCGTGTTTACATGGTGTGCGTTGGTACTGACATGCGCGAGCTGGCTCTGGCGCGCCGGCTCCTTGAGCGCCGGCAGCGCCGACACCAGCACGGAGCGCGAGCGCGTCACGCTGCGCGCCAGCTTCGCGAACTTGGACAGCCCCGCTGCGCCCCACACAAGCACGCCTTAGCCCCGCGCCCCTCGGACGGAGGACGGCGCGGCGCCCGCCGCCGTGCCGCCCTCCGGCCGGTATTCCAACATGCAGTATTTTTAAAATTACCAAATTTTTCACTCAAAATGTATGTATATCATCCAGATAACACAATACAATTTCTCAATAATGTTTTCGAAAAATTGCTAACAAAATGCTGATTTTGTTTATCTTTAGATGCATCGTAAATATCTGACTACAACACATTTGAATCTCTGCTATTCGTCGGAACTTCCGGTGAAATAATAGGTTGGGAAAAAAAAACATTATTTTGTCGATAGATGGCTTTGGTGATCGATAGCTTGCAAAGTATCGGTCTGACAATTTTGGATTTACTTATATGCTCGTTGGAAAAGGGACATTTCACGCAAAAGAAAAACATTTTCTGTTTTTTTATTTGATCGCCAGAATTGGCCAAGAGAAAAGGTACTATGTTTCATCAGAACAAAGTCAGGCCACGCGCACTTATAGTGACTCGCTAGAAATTCCAGGACTTTGGTTGGGAAGTGTTGATGGATACACCATGTAATCCGGACCTGACATCGAGCGATTGCAAAACTTCTTAAGTAATAAGAAATTGGCGATAAGAGAAAGAAACAACAACAACATAGCGTCACGCCAGGTCCCTAACGGGGTAGGCAAAAAGCACCGAGTGCCAAATATCTCTGTCCATGCAAACCTGACGTGCTTCGTCTACATCCGTCACTCTCTTCATGCATACCCGCCGGTTTCGGAGACAAGAGAAGATTATGAAAACCGAGTACTAAAGTTTTTCACCAATAGGAACTGAGGCTTATAAGACAGAGGCATTACGAAAATACCTTTAAAATGAAACAAATTATGGAACAAAACGATATACATAGGTTTGACCACAATTGATCATCCGAATCTTGTGAAATGAAGTCTTGAAATAGAGATAAAAATAATGGATGATTTTTTCCCCAACCACTATAATAACCGTAGTACCGGCGACGTGGCTCGCAACCTGTCACGTCACGTCACGTCACGTCACGTCACGTCACGTCACGTCACGTCACGTCACGTCAAGTCCCTCGTGAGCGCGGGAAGTACACCTTTACGAGGCGCTTCGCTACGATAAACGATCAATAGAAGAAGTCAAGAGTCACGACAAGTTGGTTAGGGCTGTGGTCGGTGGGAATCCTTAATCTCTGTCTAGGCCATGGAAAATAAGCGTGACTCTATTTTCTAGTAGTTATAAAAGTGTTTTAGATAAATGTAGCCAAGACTCTTATACTAAGAATATTATTCCCAAGACTAACATGATTACATCATTGTTCTTTTATGAAACAGAACAAAACCGTCGCATGAAAAACTTTTAAGCATTGATACATTTGAAGATGCGTTACATGTTGGAGGAGAGCGGTCATGCACGAGTGTCACATACTTATGTATAATACCTCGTAATAGAGTGAAGGAAAAACTGCTTCAATGCTTAAAATGAATAAATGTTTCCAATACCCATCATATTTTGCGTAATACCGATACTAAATTACGTTATCAATAAAAAGCTAGCAGCTTCGCGGTTTGGACTTAGGTTTCTCGGGACTCGGGGGCTCGAGTTGAAGCACGAATCTCGTAATACATATTGCACAGTTTTCTAAAATGTTTTCGCAGACGCGTGAAGTCGGCCAATTGATACGGTTTGAACGCTGCACCTCCACGCGATAAGCGCGCGTCCAACCGGAGGGGGTAAGTGACGATGATGATCAATAAATCGTTAAGGGTCAACGAATACATTTGAAATTGTGAGTAGAGAGGTGTGAGGGGTGACGGGCGTGGGGCGCGGGGTGGATACTTGCCACCCTTGGGGTCGTCGGCGTCGATGGGCTGCTTGAGGGCCGTGATGTCGCGGAAGGTGAGCAGGAACAGCACCACCAGCTCGCGCTCGTTGCGAATGGGTGCCACGTGCACGAAGAGCCACAGCGGGGTTCCTGCAGACCAGCGCCACACCTTAAGCTTTCCCCGACGCTTTGGCTCCGTACTAAATCTACCTTTTCTATGCAGCAACACATTTATGTCTGTAGACTAAAACCGTAAAAATCTAAACCTGAAAAAATATCTCAATGTGTCTTTTTCAATAAATGTGTAATATAATAAAGAATATCTCTTTCATGTGCCGGTATGCGGTAAGGCCGCTCCCAAACGCGCTGCTATTGTTGTAGCAAACAGGTATGTAACAAACGACTGCATACATATATGTGTGTACACACATATATCGATGTTCTCTCAAGCATGTATATATATATATATATCTACGGCAGCGGCTACGACTTGCCGCCTCACAAACGCACCGTTGGATATTTTTTTATAGAAATATACTGACGCATTCTGCTCGCTGTTTTCTGCTACAATACATACACATATTATACACCTACAATATGTACATCATAATATTCGGTAAAATTGTGAAGTAAAAATAGCCAATTGTATGTTACTTTACTGACATGTTGGCGAACGCATCAATAGTTCCATGGCGTTCGCTCACCGTACCTCGCCGCCTGCGGTCTAGGAGCGAGCCGGCTATTTAAACGTACTTTTATAAAATTGGATATAAAGTGAACAAATTTAATTTTTGGCAATGTTCCTGCGGGTCCCCGGGGCCGGTGGCGGACGTCCCCCGCCGACCCTCGTTCGCTTTTATTTTAGCGACGTTTGCCAAACGCCCGTTTTAACGGTCCACAGGTAACGAGAAACATTTGAGTGAGTCCGTAAACGAGACGCTATAATCAAATATATTGAAATTAAAACGAAATCAAATGCTACGGTGAATAATTTTAAAAGAGTTGACAAAATGACGCGGTTTGTTGAATTCATCGGTTATAGGAATATAACTATGAGTATCTCACGGTTCTTCTTGTAGAGCAGGATCTCGAACTGGTCGGCGAGGTGGTGGTCCAGCGCGCGGTCCACGTGCTCCACCGCCTCCTTCTCCGTCAGCTCGCCGTACATCCACGTGCACCTGGGTCACGTCATCATCACGACATCGCGTACCGACAGAGGCCACGCGCGGCGCCCGCACGGGTGCGCCACTAGTGGCGATCGGTACTAGTGCTTCATGACATTAGTAATAACAACAATAGGCACACGCCAGTGGAGTCACCTGTACGCGTGCGTAGGAGCCGAGACCAACCTGAGCGTGTACGTGAATGAGAGCGCACCTGCACGACTTCTGCATGACCTCGGCGCGGTTGTAGCCGCTCATCTTGCAGAACGTCTCGTTGCAGTACACTATGGGGTAGTCCACGATCTGCGCGTTCGCCAGCAGGAAGCTGCTGTCTGCTGCTCGCGGTCCGAAGAAAACGTATTTCACTTAAATGTTATGAATAATCTCAACTTCTTAAAGCAATAGGTGTCGTACTCGTGAGTCTCGTTTGTCAGTCGGCCGTACGAGGAGGACACCGTCCGCCTCGTACGAGCTCTCCCAACGGTGGGCGAGGTGCCGTCCGAGATGTCGCACGCTCGCCTACAACGTGCCTATTCGCTCTTGTCTTGGATAATTTCCAAGTTGTGAGCATCGGGCAAAATAAGGAGTTCCGCTCTTTCGCAGTTTGTTGACGAAAAGAGTCGGTGTAACGGCCGCGCCGGAAAACGCCAATCGTTATCGATCAATAGATTTTCTTGTCCTTAAGACAACAAATCAGTTTTCTTCAGACCTTAACTTTTAATGAGAAATAAAATATTGTAATGTGAATTATTCGTTCATTTATTTAAAACTTATTTGCTTTTTTACCATAACGACTGACCCGTAGGTCCAATAGTAAGCGAAACCGCCCGCTCGGTCGGGGCTGTAGGTCTCATTCCCACTCAAGAAAAATATTTAGGTGATGATTTTGAAATGAACATCGTTAGTTTACCGTCCGTTTGGTTTATATTGTACATTCTCTGCCTATCGGATTCAGACGGTGGTGCGTGTAGTGGTTCCGAGATATGAATATTTTTTCCCGCACAGATTCCGAGGCGACAGGAGAGACTAAGTGAAGGCCGAATAGACGATATGCAGCAATATTTTAGAATGTACACTCACGTTGCGAGGAGGAGCGGCGAATGATGTTTTCCAGAAAAGTGTTCTGCGGGGCGACGAGCCCCCGGCGCCCGCCCGGCATGCCGCGCCCGCCGCGCCCGCCGCGCCCGGGTCAGCTCGCTCGCTGCGGCCTCGTCGGTACGCGCCGCACGGGGACAGCGCCAGGACCGCTTCCTCCCGCACTCTACGCAGGTAACGTCCACCGTGACCCACCGAGGACGTGTGTCGGTCCCCGACTGGACATTCATTCTAAATACATGCAGTGGGCGCGCGTTGTTTCGTTTTTAAGATTCACAATTAAATCTGCACTTAGAAAATACACATTTTTTACAATTTCACATCCCTTCTGGAGTTTGCAACATGTTCCATGATATAACAGGAGACAAACGAGTCAGCCCTACGACAGATCACCCAAAGGACGCGCTACTCCCTGCTAGATATTTATTCTTGCTTACTTTTTTTTTTATATATTTCGGGATTGCCAACGACATCCACACTTTACATCTTTTATAGCATATAGGCAACCCTGCTTTCATGAATACAATCATACATAAAAAACAGATATTTAAAAGGGCTACTTATATACTATACATATTTAACAACTAATATTGGTTCTTCGTGGTTTTTCTTCAAACATTGTCAACGCACAAATGTGGACATCAGTGTTCAGTATGCAAACTCGTATACCTACGTCTGCAATGATCAGTGCGGTTAAATGAAATAAGATCTAGCAACATTTTGAGTTTTTGAAACTAACTAGCAACGTTTTGGTTCTTGAGACAGTCACGCAATGAATGACAATCGATGAAACATGTCGTCCACCCGATATGTACATTGAGAGAATGGGTGCAAGATCTGTGTGTTAGTGTTGTCAATAACACAGAGCAATCGGTGGCCCCGACATTTGAAACAAATGTCATACTATAAAAGAGTATATTGAACGACATCATTTGAATATCTGTTCCGCGGGGTAGCCGCGCGGCAGACGGCCGGCGAGCGCGCTCAGAGACACGCACTCGAACCGCTCCGTTGCGCGTGAAGGCCGGAAGCCCTGCAGCGCCGCGCCGCCGCACCCCCTACCCCCGCGCACGCACTACCCAGCAGATGCAGACATTACGCCTGCTAACGTAGGTCGAGCCTCTGGCAGTTGTTGCAGATAACAAGTCATCAGTCAAAATTTCACTTAATTATATAATATGAGCGCGTTCTCGTGTACTATTTTGCGGAATTTCTGTTCTTTTACTGTCACTGTTCCACCAGCTTCCTTTTGGAGCGCTAACACAGTTGCAGGCGATCGCTACACCATAACCTAGTCGGTACTTATTGACAAACGCATTTATGATTTATATTTTCAAGAAACTTGTAATATCCTGTCCTTAGGATAAATAAATATAGCAAACCGCAATAATTTTTTAGTATAACAATAGTGTGGGCTTGCTTATGACTTTATAAATCACCAATTTGCTCTTGTCCGAAATAACATATATGGTATTATGTAATAACTATTTAGTGACAGCCGACATCGAAGTGCCAGTGTAGCTACGCTGCATGGAGCTGTAGCGCGCTACGTCGAACGCTACGGTAAATGCTACGACGAGCGCTACGCCGACTACGATCGAGATACGACTGTGTCTGACCGTTGCTTGCAATGTAATCGACAATAAACTGTAATTGTAATTATCGGAAAATGTATTATTGTAACAATTATTTTTTAATTTAATAATGATTATTTATTTATTTAATGACTAAAGCTGGCATTTTATTTTACGTATTTGTATTTCAGTTTCAAATGCATATTTGTATATAGAATAATAATATGATGCTCATAGTGGCATTAAACTGGTCCTTCAGTGATATAATTAAAAGTCAGTTGTGTTTATGGATGTACTTCAAAGGTTCTCGGTCTCCTGAAGCCATAAAGTAGTATGAGCGCCGACAACTGTTATTCTTGTTGCTAAGTATGAAGTTCAATGGGCACCTTCGTACGGTTAAAGAATATCATTAAATTCTTTTTTATATTTCTAATCTGTGGAGAATTTCGAGGTGTGCAATGTGCATGTTTCCTCACATTCTAACCTTCACTTAGTTAATTTGAAAAATCCACTTAAAATCAGTTGCGTCCCAGAATTTAGTTAAAGACGTTTACTCTACCTGATTTTCGTTGTTAGGGTCCATGTTATTATAAAGCATTCCCAAAATATACGTAATAACGTGAGCAGGCTATATCTCTGATGCAAATTCAGTATAGGGTATACATACTTCAGGCTATAGTAGACCGGGAGAAAAAAGCCGGCGAAAAAAAACTCCTAGCACTCTTTTAAATAGCAAAAAATTTGAGTAAAATTAACCATGTTGCAGTATGGCTTTAGTCAGATAAAGCGCACACGTGACAGCTTTGGTGTGTACCAATATCGGCCCGCAGTCATCTGCTTACAAACTGAGTTCTATAACTAATACAGGGTATTATTATTTTATTCAATTCCATGCCTTTTCGTCGTTTGAATAGTCCTTGGTTTCATAATAAGCTTTACTGTAGAAGACTTGATTGACGGAATTTTTACAACCTCTGAAATAGCAGGGATTGAATTTTAGCCGGAATTTTATTACATACTAGCTTTTGCCCGCGACTTCGTCCGCGTGGAATAGTGTCTTTTGCAATAAAAGAATCCTATGAAATTAAAATTACTACCAAAGTCACTATTGCACGCAGACGAAGTCGCGGACAAAGACTAAAAAATGTAATTTTTGTTCTTAAAAAGTATCCTATGTTACTTCTTAATACCTCCAAGAATATGTGTACAAAGTTTCATGATGATTAGTTAAGTAGTTTTCGCGTGAAAGCGTAACAAACAAACTTACATTCTCATTTATAATATTAGTAGGGATTTTGACCGGCATTCCAATACGGTGTCAATGTTAGCCGCATTCCTCCTCGATAAGATACCGTACAACATTAAACTACGAAAGTATCTGAAATATACTAATCTGGCAGTAACCATATCGATGAAGAAGCGATTTTTTTTAAATCGCATAGACGGAACTAAGTCTATTCGCCAATCGAGTAATGTGGGGTCCCCGCTGTAATTTGGAGCCAATGGCGATGCCAAGATATTTAACAAGCATATGCCGCTTCGCTCAAGTGAGAATGAGCATCTTATAGAAGAATAAGTAAATCAATGAAAACAGCGAGACTCGCTGATGTGCTCACTATTACAAACACTCCTACATTGACGCAAAAATGCACTAAAGAGCTATAACACGCGGAACGGAAAAGTGTTCACTCACAGCCTTAAAGAAGCCTCGCAAGTGTCTGTAAGGGTACGCAGATATAAATGGTAACTCTGTGTACGTCGCTCATACGGCGTGAAAGTGACATCGTTTCATAGAACAGAAAGCGAAAACTCCGTACGCGAGCGCATCGTGTTCACGGGCCAGTGATGGTTGCGTTATAATACTTGCTATGACAGATCTCGAAGGGCGCTCGGATCGATCGTTGCTCGGTTAACCGTCGATGTCACCCACTTTGTACGGCGTTTAAAGTGACTTTCGATCGGAGCGATGCACACCACTCTGACAACGCAAGCGACCGTACGGTGATCTTTACGGCTCGCGCGGCGCCAGGTGCTCTGCGCGATATTCACGTGTCGTCGTCGGAATCTTTTCCTCGCGCCGGAAGCGGATTCACTCTTCGCGCTACTAGATCGTATGACACTTCATTGCTATGCTTTTTTGAAATATGTAGATTAATGAACGAAGGGAAAATACCATATTTTGTGTTTAAAACACTTCTACGAAACTATCTTTAGAAGAAGTTAATTGATCGACTGGCTGCACATCTCGAGAACGTGAAGTAGTAGCGAGTGATGACGATAGAAGGGCCATAAAGGATCCTTATCGCAGAGATGTAGTGACCGCTCGTAGCGCTCTCGTACGGTCGAACGGTGTTTCACGAAGAGCGCGCAACAAGCGACCGCTGACGGCACCGCCGGAGCCTTCTTCGAGTGCATCGGTATAACGAGGATGCAAACCAGATTATATAACGATACTTTTGTAAAGGGGTTTGAGCTTTTTGCGTATTTGTAGTTCAAACACGGCAACGAATCATTATAGGAATGAATTTTTAAATGTTGACTTTACCTTTTTATTTTGATTTATTGCTATGTTTCAAATGCGAGTCACGTTTTTTTTTGGAGCGGGTCCCTGCGATCGCTCGAAGGCGGTTGAGCAGCAGCAGGGCGGTCAGTGAGAGCCAGCGAGCGATCTTAGCCGCTGAATAAAAATGAACTAATCTCGCGGGTAATAACACTGTTCGTGCGGTGACTTTTATCATTAGAAGTGTATATGCCTGAAAATGTAGTATTCATTATGTTCTATTTACTACTCAAATAACATTTGTCAATATAACTAAATGCCATACGTATTACATAAATTACCCTAAACGCATACACCGTCTCCGTTCCGTCGTTTATCTATATCTATACTAATATTATAAAGAGGAAAGTCTTGTGTGTGTGTGTGTGTGTG
>DWEM01003114.1:0-11115 GCA_018245935.1 Agara belti belti | reverse complement strand
CGAACAACTGCGTCGCGTTACAAATCGGACGCATTTCCATAAACAAAACATTCCGTAATGAAACAATAACAAAATTAAAGGTTAAGTACGGTAGCGATGGAAGGCAAAAAATAAATTCAGTAATACTATAAATTAATACGTGCCACCGTAGACATTTAATAAATGTAAGAAAACGAAAGGTTTGAGTAAGCTGCACTTTTTTAACACTATGACGTATGTGTGGACTGCGGCCAACGTTCGTTGAGTCCGCAAGAAAAAAAAGTTCATTATTCAAAATTGTACTTACTTTCTTTTTAAATTAATGACCAAACGGCCGCATCGCCAGTGTCCGTTGTAAATTTTAAATTCAAAAACCGATATCTCGTGACTGTGTTCAATTTCCGAACGGCCGACAAATAAATCGGTTACCTATCAACGTATATCAAACGATGAACATTGAAAGATAGCAAAACCCGCTTTTTTCCACGCCAACTGAGCTTCGGTGTAAGTAACCGAGAATTATTTATTCACTTAATCCTTCGGTCCAATTAAGTGTAGTTATGGTAGTTGTAATTATTGTTCTTATTACTGGTAACACGGTTCAGTGATGGAATGGCTCTACTATATTAGTTTTGCGCTCGAATAAACCAATAATCGCTTAAAACTCGGCCTTATTTCTTCTACGATAAGCGTAGCGATGTTTTCAATCGAACTAAGGAGGCGCGAGACACGTCACTAATTCGATAAGACAGGCAGAACACTCGTAAAAACAAAAACCTACCTCATTGCAATGATATAAATTTAAATTGAGAAAAGTAAGGAGCACGCCGGGTTTCCTTATTGGAACGTCAGTTTAGCGTAGAATCGTTTGAATGCGAATTGTAAGCGAACGTGTGGGGGCTCTAACGCGGCAATATTTGGACAAAGTTCGGCTCTCGAGAGCGGTTGAAGCGTAGCGTGAAAATCTATTTTCAATGGCCACTATCGGGCAGCGCAGGACACCGCCAAAGGCTTTACGCCCGAAGTTGTGCGTCCTCGATGCTCCTTTACTAAACTCCCCTTGTAGTGCTCTCGGTTCAGCGCTAAGCAAATTTTAATATTCAATTGGGCTTTTGTCCGTTTAGAAATTGCTAGAAAATTACATGCAATGGAACGGAATACGAGCACGGGGCATATTATCAGCCAATAATGGACAGTGCTCTTGTCTATGGTTTATAATATGGCGAAATAAATAGGTGTTTTAAGAGTAAGAATGTAAGAGTTTTGCGTTTAATATTCATAGTACAGATAATCCTTTGTTCTGTCAATCTAACAATGATTGATTAGCATCAAAATCTACAAAAACTGGAGTCACGCGACCGAATGATTTATTCATGGTTTGACCTCTGTCAATCGATTCGCTAGATAAAAGTAAAATCGCTTGTGTTAAATAAGAAATATTATTTAAGCTTTTACATCGTGTTTATGAAAAAGCTGTTAGCGATTGGACACAAGAAAGATGGTTTGGGTCCAAGCGATTTTTTCAAAATTAACGTAGCACGTGCCACAACACAACAATAACTGGGCCATTCATTTGCGCGTTCCAATGTCTTGGTAAAATTAACAATTAATGAATAATTTAGGTCTGTACAGACAGTTGAAGTCTCAGTATACCGACCGTGTGTCATATGGGATCCACTTCGCGATTTCGACATGCACCGCTAGTGACCCGTGAGGGTTTGTAGAGCTTTCCTACCTACTAACTCCGAAAACCACATGCACTTCGATGGCAGGTCAACTGTCGTGAAAGTTTAGCGCGAAGCCAAAACTTCTCAAGTGTATTAACTGTACCATCGAACGCAAATGGACGAGAATAACGGACACACTAAGACGGGGAAATTATGTTCTATACACTGGCAACATTAAAATGACAAATAAAAAAACACGTTCAGAACGTTTTTTTCGTCTACCTAATATAGACAGATAAAAAATATTTTTAAGAACAGATTATACAAGCAATTATAACACGAGTAATTAACGCAGTTATATTATACGTTATCAAAACGCAAGGGTGTCCTTTTAATAACAGTTTTGAAAGTAAAAACTCTTTAGACTTGTATTGATATTCAGGCTTCTTCAGCGATCAATTAGGTTTTTTTTAATCACGCAACGGCAAGCGGACCATACTATCTTGTTGTCTTACCCGATGCATTTACCGCGTAACTTCATAACAAAAACATATATAAATGTTGTATCAAAATAGAAACATTCTGTTTACTGATATTAACAATTAATTAAATGTGGAACAAGTGTAGATGCGTGTTTCGATAGCTCTTAGATTAACTTAATGCCTAATTGCACCATTGCAATGTTTTTATGTGACCGACATTTGAATTCTAGTTGAATTATTCTATTGCAAAACCGGAACTATTATAGCTAAATGCATTTAATAATGTCTACATCGATATAGAACACCCAAAATAATTTACACAGATAATACAAAAACTTAATTACATGAGCACCACAAAAACATTTTTTTCTGTGGCACTATTTATAAAAACAGACGTGTGTTTTATTAGTATTTAGTTTACAAATGAATATAATGAAAACAAACTAAAGTGAAAAGCCAGTTTCTGAACCGAGGGGTGTTTACCGCACGCGGCCCGCAAAAGGTTCGATATATCATAAATTACAAACTTTGCAACCAGCAGGATAATCACCTAATGATTATTCGATGAAGCCTTCGGGAGTCGAACTCGATTACAGAAACTTTGTATTGGTTATTTCTGTTCTTAAACACGCCGAAGCACGCATTCCTTGTTAGCGAATTTATTTTGACATTGTTCTCTGCCTTTAAAAAATATTTTTTTTTCTGAATAAATCGCAATCAAAAATTTCTAAATTAATTACAAGTAATATTAGATGTTAGGGATTAGTGACTAATTAGTATCCAATGTACGACTACGTAGGATTATCTGGAACTATCTTTACGTACCACGCTGGTCCAACGCAAACTTGCAAACAAAGAAAGACATGTTGCGCCATCTATCGGCAAGTGGTCAAACTACAAGTAGCGTTCTAAGTATCGCAATGCAAACGAGGGCTAACACAGCACGCGCGATCTCGCCGCAAACGGAGCTTACACGACGACAATTATGAAATTACAATGACTGAGACAGACATTTAATTTACTGCGCAATTATTACCGAGTACCTACTACAAAAGACATTTCGAGCAAAAACGCCCCCGCCGGCAGCCACTTAGAAAGCGCCTTTGAAAAACTAAATAGCCGTTTAAAGAGCGTTTATGCTGAAATAACTCGAAAAAAGTTTAGCGGAAAAAGCTAGGTATGCGAGCAACAATGTACGCGTAACGCCATCTGTTGCCGAGTAGCGGCGAGCGCGTAGGGGTCAAGAAATAATTTCGCCAAGAATGCTCGCTGTCCCGCGGCCGCTTTGATGGCTTCCGACGAAGCAATCAGACCTCTTTACGGGCATATTTATGATTATAATACCGTGTCTCATTATATGTATACTTTATGATTTTATACCTAACCGACTGTCCGGGATAATAGCGGCGAAGTAATTGTTACGGCTATTCGCATAAACGACTCAAGCGAGACGACACCATCAGACGCCTGCCGTCCCTCTCGCACCGCTCCTTCTTTTGTTTGTTTACAATTACGTACAATGTTTGTATATTACTTTATTAATTATCGTTTTTCACATCACTTTACACCGGCTCGCTTTAATCAGTACGATTGAGTGTCATCGCCACGTAATTAATACGACCATTCCTTTATTTTATTACTTTGTTTGTTGCTTATTTGTTTTTGTTATTATATTCGTATAAAATTGCTTCGCTTAAATATACTTTATGTAATTATCTATCAGTTAATCGGATGTCAAGGGAATCTTCTCGGGTACAATAATATTGAAGTTATTTAAAATTAGGCATTAAATTTAAAATATCATTTAGCATGTTGTTATGCTTGAAATATATTCAAATCGCATACGTTCTATTCGGGACCCACATTGTTACCAACATAACGAACAATAAATGTCCTGAACTCATGCAATACAGTCCTCTTCGCCTATTAAGCTGGATATCTTTGGATCACCCACGACCGGTCGTTGCGACGATTCGAGATTATTATTACAACGCGTTTCGAGCGGTACACAAATAAAACAATTAATTAATTTACTCAATGCAACTTGCAAATTTAGACGGAATCCTTGCAATAGCAAGGTTACATTTTGTTAGGGCTCTCATTGTTATAAAATTTCACATTAATCTCACACGTTACTATCAGTATATAGTTCGTAAAATAAAACTTAGTTAATCTACATATTCTCAAAAAACCTATAAATCTAAACCTAAAAATCTTAAACAGCAAGCGTGCTACGTCTTAGACTGCACCTCACTTACCATCAGGTGAGTTTGCAGACAAACGCAAGCCTGTTGACACAATAAAAAAACAAAAACATCTTTCCAATTTACTGAAATTTTATTTAAACATAACACGGTTATAAAATGCAGTGGGTTTTAAAATTACTTATCATGGGGCTTACTCGCGACGAGACAAGTTCGAGATTGTTATTTTTATAACACTACTGTAGTGATGATTAACACTGACGACAATTTGTACGGGGAATATTTTTAATTTTACCGGACTTAACAAATTGACCGTGCACGAGCGCCACAGAGCGTACAGGTGGACGGTTATCTGTTGACAGATCACAATGTTAATGTTGGTAACCCTGACGCGCACAGATACAGATAAAAGGCGTTGTCCAGCGCACATTTAAATATGCACACTTTAAAATAAATTTATTATCGCGCACTAGATGCAAGATGAGTTGATTGCGATTATTTAGCACTATCTTATTTTAGCCGAGGCTATTAAACTGTAATTGTGTTAAGGACATAATTGTACTTTGAACAATTTTGGCATCGCATATGGATGACTCTCGTTTTAAACGGTTTTCCTTTTTGTTCTTTATTTTATTGTTATCTACTCGTTGAAAAGGCGATCTTGTCATAATTCCAGCCTTAACAAAATACAACGAACAGGAACAATTTATCAACACTAACCACATGTTAAAGATACTTAGTGGACATTTTGGTATATATTCAAAATAACAGACAATAGCGTATTACAATTATATATAAATATAATTGTATTTTCTAACAATGCACCCGCCAAAAACAATAAAACTGATTACTCATTAGCGACAGCCGGGCGACCCACAATTATAACAATAAAATCGAAACCGCACCACCGACTGCCACATAAACACGTCCAAACGCCCACACCATTCGATTGCAAGCAAACAATCGTTCAGGAACCGAAGAATGCGTCGCATTTGCAAATGCAGTCTTGAATCGGAGCAGAACGCTCAATATTATGCCAAATAAATTAGCGGCGATGGGCACTCGCGCCGAGCTCATGCATTATGTTTGTCCACACAATTTGTACGATTAAATTATAAAAAGAAAATAACAGTTGAACTTACAAAAGTATGGTCATCGCAAGCTTTTAGTTACTCGTATTAATACACTGTACGTATTTCATGTGTCGATTTGCTGTATAGTACATATTTTCAAAAAAAAATTACGATTGATATGATAATGCTACTCGTTTTTCCATTTTGTTTTCTTTGTCTTAAAATTGGCAAGAATCACTTTAAACTTATCATAGACAAAAATAAAGTACAATCAGACAACGGAAGTGTTACCAAAATGACTGCATATCCCCAGAATCCAGCCAATTTAAGTCAGTCGGCTGAACGCTTTATAGGAAATAAAGTGCATCCCTACATATTATTCGTCGTAATTAATTACATACGTACCTTCAGCGAAAGCAGGACATAATTCACAGGTCTGTCGCGCAAGATGGGCTGTTTAACTTGTCAGTTAGATGCGATTTGTGAGCGTCCATTTTACATCTTTGCTCCCTGTCTTGCATAATTAGTAAGGATTAATGTGAGGCTATGAATGACTTGTTGTTGCACGTTAAATTAGGGTCAATTCAGAAAACTCGTAAATGAACTTAGAAGACTTTATGCGACCGTAAAACTGCAAATTACTCCGGCCGCTTGTATTATCTATATATCGGTTATTGTTTGTCTGTAATGGCTATAAATGATAAATTTTATGGCGCCAAAACGAATTAAAACGTATCTATAACAATGCAACGAACAAAAAGCTATTCTATTTTCAAATGTATTTTGCGTTATCGAATATAATAAATTCGTTTCGTTCGTTCGTTTATATTTTTTTAAATCAAACACATGCGTGCACAAAAACATTTCGCTGAAAACTTCGTCACACGTAACACCGCACTCGAACAAAGTCCACAGATTATAAATCCATATTTAATCTATTATGGATAATTGCAGCGCATATCGAGCGTGTCGCGTGTTCGCCCGCAATCAATCGCAGTTATAATCAATAACCTGCCGTGCAAATCAATGCACTAATGACACGTTATGGAACCCGTGAAAAATTGTCAACCGGTAAATTATACACAAACTTACATTCACAATTATTATCGTGGATATACTGTTGTGTATATTTTGTTAGCTTTAAGGTGTTTCATAGAAATAAATATAAGTTAATAGTGTCATTTTATTATGTTAGATAAATTAATTACACAGTGGCTAGAATATTTGCTATGGCATATTGTTATGGCAACATTATGTTGCGACGTCATTGTAAAAACTTTTCATTGGATGAAATTGCACTTTGATTTTTACTTGCGAATTTCAAATCCCATTTTGTCTCGTCGTCAAAAATTGTAGTGTAGCCAGGGCGCGTTAGTTACCCCTCTAAATCAATTACGTTCCACACAAAGACTCCAGACGATCAGGTGCGACTAACTGCATAAGTACGTGCAGTTCACGCGAAATTCGGTTATTTCGTTAAAAAACTTTGATATCGTTAAAAGTTATGCGAGTGAGCCCCTGCGGACCGATACTAGTGTCAAATTTACAAGCAATGTCTCTCTGAGTACCGAATCCTCTTTTGTGACTGTGTGTCCGAAACGGGGACAATAGGATCAGTGCATTTTGATTATACATATAAGATATTTATTGCTCGGCATAGAGTTATGCTTTGCTTTCGCGGTTTTTCTTATAGACAATGTCAAAAATTTTATGATGACAATTTATATCTCCAAGTTTATTTAACGTCATTAGCTCTTTCGAAGTCAAATATCAAAATGAATCGACAATTATAAATTGCGTGGTACCGAGTGAACAATCCCTTACAGTGAATGTAGAGTTAAAAAAAAAAACTTTTTTCTTTCAATTAAACTTGTCAATGCAAGTTTAATTGAAAGAAAAAGCGGCACAGTCATACTGTAAATTTGAGCGCGTCCTCAGCGGAGCTGCAAATTGATTATCGAATCTAGTTACAAACTACCGCATTCGCTCAACGTGACGTTTTTAAGTCTGTAGGGGAATTCGGCGACGTGTTCGGCAACACTAGAGCGTAACGTCAGCTCGCAGTACTTCTGCGTATATCAATGTTGCTATTATGTCTAACATGCCGGTTTTTTTATAAAGTGCAGTCATGACACAATAACCAGTGTTTAACTAATGATAGGTGATATTTAATGGATATGATAAGATAACGACTGAAACTAACGATTTCACGACTGTAAATTCTTGTTATCGGTGTCATCGCGGTACAATATTTTTATGTCGGCAATGACGATTTATATACGATACAAAGTAACAAGACATTATGTAGTTTTACACCACAAATATGATAATTTTTTATTAGGTCCATAAATGGGTTTTCATTCATTTAAATTTGGATACAGTATAAGATAATTTTTTTGGTTATTAAGTATGCTTTGTTATTAATTATTATCATTAATAAATTCGTTTATTTTCGCTCAGAATGTAGTCTTAACAGGTACCACAATTACATTTTTCGGGAAAATTTCTTAAACCTTACTTTGCGAGGACTTAGTGACTGAAGTTTTCGAAAACTTGAGTTACAGTCCACCAATGTCATCCCGCGGACCCATTAATTATATGTAGTTAAGACGTCTATTTGTATAGTGGGACTCGCTTTCTATAATTTATTTATTATCATTATTATTTATGACGCATATTGCATCCGATCTTCACGTACCTACTTAAATATACCTACGTGTAATTTTCACAAAACTTTAAGTACTATAAATACAGGCAGCATTTAATCAGAGCTAATGCTAGACTTCATAGTGAAGCAACTTTGCGATGTACCGTGTAAATAAAAAAAAAACAGTTCATAACTGTCTTAACAACATCGTTGCGTATTCGCAATTGCGTGAAAAGCTAAACCATTAACAAATCGAGCTTGTCACATCGAACATGTCTACGTCTCCTTGAATTATCTCGTGTTTAGACGTGAAAGCAACATAATACCACCGAGGAATGCGATCGAAAAATACTCGTGTTTCCTCTCGAAGCCCTCAATTATCTCTCACGCACGGCGATAGACGAACGTATCGGGGGCTAGCGGCGGTCGGTAGCGGTCGTTTATCGCGGCGAAGTTCCCGGCGAGCACGTCGCGCCGATCAGTCGGCTCTCGGCGGAATCAATCGTGGTCGCCGCCCCCGCTGATTGCCATCTAGCACGCGAGCCGGATCGCCCCCGTCCCACGCACGCCACGCGACCGAACCCAAACTTTGTCCGAACAAAAGAAATTCCTGCTCCATCGAACGCAACGCTCAACACGGTCGTAACTCATGGGAAATGCCGTCGGAATGAGTGAATTATCGACAGCGATACACAAGTTTTTTTTATAATTAACGATCCTAGATAAATAAATGTTCTCTCGAGGCATTACATAGATACAGTTATAACTGCTTATTAGAAACAGACGTATGCACATTCTTCGCACAATAAAATAGGATTTTCCTCAGTGTCGTCTACGTGAAGCTGACTAATTGGCAATTATATAGGGCAGAGCGGTGTAGAAGCGTGAAACGCGTACGGCATTCCTTCGTAGTGGATCTCATTTGTACATTTCATTGTTGCAACATTTAGCACCTAATTTTAAACAGTAGCTACATTTTATGCAACAATTTCTTTTGCATCGTATTAACAATTCAAATGCGGGCATTTTTTCCGTTCGCTGCAACACTTTCGAGCGGCCCTGACGTCCGCCGCCGCGGACGACTCAAATGCAAATGAGCATCGATTCGCGGCGTGACGTCTAAGGCGCACTCTCACCCCTTCCTTTCCGACTACCCGCCTTGATTTACAATACCGGATACGCATTCCCCATTCGCCACCGAACTGTATGTGTGCCGAGTAAATTACTAACGTGTTTTTTTCACTGTCACAGTGACACGATAATTTAGAGCGCCTTTACTTTCAAAGGCTTTGAATATTCATACGGCATTAGCGATCAATAACCGCTATAAAGGTATAGTTTTCGCGTGCACGCACGCGATACGGTGTCGCATAAACAAATAATTTCTCCAGTTTTATTATGATTATGGAACGGCGTAACGGCGCGGGACCACTCGCCGAACATTAATGAAATGTAAAGATACATCGCCGATAGCCGCCGCAGACGACGAAAACGGACGAGCGACGTTTCGTTCTCCGCACGGCGCGCCCGTAATGGAATATGTAACAGTTCGTTTCTTGCGCGCTTCAGACTCAATAAATAAGACTTCCGTGACCGGACGACGTTAATTGAATACGATTTTTTCATCGAATATCCATCAAAAGTACGCGTAATCGCCACCACGAGAAGTGATATATCGTTACACTCGGCGGTTTTTAGACAACGAAAATGAGATGCGATCGATGGAGCGGCGGCGGCCATTTTGCGGTGTTCGAATCGAGCGCGAAATGGCGCGACGCCGGCCAGCGCGGCGAGCGCGATTTTTGCAAATATTCCGAAGCACGTTTCGGTAATTGTCCTCGCGGCGTTCGCGGAATAACAAAAGCAGCTACGAGATCAAAGGCATTAATAGACGTGTGTTGAAATTTATCGACGGCCGCCGTATCGAGTGAATTTGCAATAAACTAATTGGTTATCGCCGTCTCGGGCACTTCGGCGCGACCGAAATTTTAATGACGATGCCGTGAATATATCGACATCTGTTTATTTTTAAATGGATAACGGACCCAGTAGTTGGCTACCTGACTGCAGAACCGAAGCTACGTGTTCGAATCCCACCCAGGACAAATATAAGTATGACGAGTAGGAGTGATGATCCATTTAAGTATGTATTTAGAAATACATGGTGCAGACTCTTCCTAATTTGTGAGGTGTCCGTAGCTATTATTATTATACGATCACTCTTAATCTACATTTTTCGTGACAAGGCAATGCTATAATAAATAATATACTGTAACAAATTACAAAAGAAGTTAAAGATAGCAATGCTTCTGTTGAAAATACACGTATAGTTCCATCTCTGTCACTCGTAATGTTTCCAAATGACCTGTGAACATTACAGAACAGGAGACAGCAATATATTCAAGAATGACTCGAGTGTGACTCAGTAATCTAACATCTACTTGGCGGAAATGACTCCACCAGTCTTTCGAGCAGATACAATCTAAACACATAACGAAATGAGATAGATAATTCCGACCGGACATTTGCGCTATCAGAGCTCCCGCCCGATTAGGTGTGTTTACATTAAAAATAACGTAATTACATTCACGGGTCACGTATATAGAGTTATTGTCTAACATTTATGACTCGAAAACTGAATATTATGGTCATGCAGATGTTATCTGAGCCGAGACGGGCGGCTCACGAAATTTATTTCGCTCACGTTCTCAGTCATAAGTCGTTAAGTCCGATTTCACAAAAAACCGCGTATAAATATAAAAAATAAAGTATAGAGGGACGTCGTTATGTTGTTTGCATACCCAACGAGCGTATGTGTGCCGTGAGAAAACTGATTTCTATATAAACTGTCAAACATTGCTTAAATTCGAACGCACCGTTGGCTCTGAGTCTTATCAAACCATGAAGCATATTTTTCCTACCTAATCCTATAGGTACTGCGGATCTGGGTTTAAATCCTCGCACGGACCTCCGACTTTACAAAGTTACACGCATTTAACTTAAAATTTAAATATCACTCGCTATAACGGTGAAGGAAAATATAGTGAGGATACCTGCATTCTA
>DWEM01003113.1:0-11117 GCA_018245935.1 Agara belti belti | reverse complement strand
AGTACTTTATTAATAGCTGCGGCGCTCTGACTTATACTAATATGCAGCCGATCACTTTTTAGTTTCTTATTGAAAACTGTATTGTTATGTGTCGTGACATTCAATATTTTTTCAAAGTTAAATAATTCTCACTTCATTTCATATATTTAAAAAAAAAACAACCATTTACTGGTACTTATGAATTTCGATATATAATAACTTGTATTCAACTACATCAATTCAATACAGTCCAATCAATTATTGAATACAGATTGTCGTGATCAGTAATAACGCTGATTCAGGACAGGACTACTAAAAATATACAAGAAAAACAAAAATAAAATCTGATTTAGTTTTCAATAAATTTACCGTCGTCACTAATCTATTTTCTTATCGAGAATACGAGTAGGCGGGTAATATTACTTTTTTAAACCGAAAGACGCTTTAATTATACCAATGTTTATACTGGCATATTTGCAAACTGAATGTTGTTTTATATGAATTCTGTATATAAATAAATAAACATTTATGTATAATATGGCATGTTGCAGCATTAATAAATACTTATAGACATATGTGTAGGGATGTGCATGTGTGTGTTTGTTATTTCACGACTCGATTTCAGGTAACCGAGCGTGCAATGTATAATATATAAATATATGTACATTATACATACACTACACGTAAGTAAATTACATAATATGTGACGCTTTGCAAAGTTGTGTATATATAATGTTTTATGAGCAACAGAACGTTCTTATTGTGAGAGTCACCGATGTAATGTAATATTGCGGTCTGATTAACGAAAAACGTGACTCTTAAAGAAACCAATGAATCTCATGCAAGGTAATTGATATATTTCATTCCATATTACTGTTAAGTACCCGTTTTTTTAATATTTGCGCTTATCACAGCCCTTAACAATAGTTTGATATCTAATTGTTTTGATTGTTCTGTATATAACACATATAAGAATGCTGGAAAAAACATGACGTACATTTTTTTGTTTTGTTCAAAAACAAAGATACATCTGGATTTGAACATAAATTAATAGGAATAGAAATCCATTACAATAAGTCACTAATATAATTGTGAATTTTAAAAGACGCATCTGTCATATTCTGGGAAACGTTATATGTATTTATATTTAGGGATAACCTGGAAATTCGTTTTCACCCAATGAGTCATGTAAAGATATACATTACGGGGAATATAACACCCGTATTCTTGTAAGGGCTAAAGAAACACAGATTGTTATAAATATATTGCACTGTTTTTACTTTATCTTAATAATGGCAAGCCCTCTGGTGCTGCATACGAGTATGTCCATAGGCGAAAAACGCATATCAGCTATCCGTTTGCTGCGTTAAATGTATTAAAAAACACATTGAGACGATTCTGTATATATTAGACATACTCGTATATCTATTTACCGCATAATAATATACAGATTTATTTATCGATATACACGGAATAAAAGATTAAACAATATCCACTTTGTCTTTTGTACTTAATGACAATTTCACTTATATTTTGCACAAGTTGCATTTATTATTTAGCTCCGAGTTCAACGATTTCTATTACAATGATTAAGCTATTTACTTTATTGCAAAGTTCTATTAATTTTCATATCTAATGACAACATGTTTCAGTAATATGCATATATAAGTGCAACGTATTAATAATCTTTACGCGTCAGGTGAGTTACGTACATATAATTTATCTGTTGGTAGTTTTAAGTAGATTACGTCTAACGTAATGTCAACGAAGGCAATAATGTCAATGGAAATATAAGAAAATGTTATAGTAACTATACAACTACTGAGTCATATCTAAATTAAACAGAACTGATTAGATTTCAGCCTTCCACTCATAGAGGTTTCAGCCTTCCAATCATAGCGTGCGTCCATCAAGAAGTGTGATTTCGTTAAGGTTAAATATCACTCGCAATAACAGTGTAGAAAAACAGCATTCCTTTATATCACGACACATCTGCGGAAGGTATGGCGCCGAACGTTCGACCGAACACGCTCGCAATGTTTTATAAGTAACCTATGACACATCAGCCGAATTTACGTCTCGTACGGCGAAGCGCCGAACGGTCAGCCGTCGATGTGTCGGCGCCAGTAGTGTATTCTCTAAGACTTTTTTGCCCCATTTTTGGTCCACTGCTGCACCGGGTCTTCTCTCAATCTCATCGTTTATGACAGGTCTTCGCTCCCGGGCTATTCCTACGGTAATCGCTGTAACAAAAGAAAACATAGCTCAATAGTAATAATAATAATAAGAACAATGTAAGGAGAACAATAAAGTAAGGAATCGTTGGTAACAGCGATCTAATACGCAATCAGTATAAAAACTAAAATAATCAATTTGTCATATACATGCAACAAAAAGGTAGTATTTTCGTCATTCTATACGTATGCACGTCATAACTCTTACGCGTCTGCTGGTCAATGTGAATTGACGTAGAGGTACGTGTTTAGGTACGATTCAATAAATGCCGTCTCTTATCGCGCTCGTAAAACTACGCTGCTCACTCGCAACTGAATGAATTACGCGCCAGATTTAAATAAAACATTGTAACACGCAACGATCGTCGTAGTTCTAAACACACCTCCGAAAACAAGAATAACATACAACAAACACAATGATAGAACAAAACGTAATTATTGTAACTTTCACAATTGTTTTTACGAGGCCGCTCAACTTTGTCATCGACGATTTTACAAATTAAAATGAAAAATTCTAACTAAATGCTTATTAATTCGGAATTGTAAAAAAATATTGTCAATCTATTGATATTGTTTGTTTTGCAATCAACTTCTCAATATTTATATAACCATAACCTTGAATATTTATTATACATATTTAAAACATTGACCTTAGAGTTTATTGCTTTGCTATAATTACTATATAACATAGTCGTAGTAAATATATTATAAATGAATCAATGTATAATAAGAAATAAGGAATGAAAGATTATTTAGACTAACTGAATTAACGAGGGAATATTTCTCGTAATCGCATTTTTGAATTGACTCTGTATCTATGCATATATCAGTTTCTAAACTCTCTGACAGACTTAAATAAAGATATTAGAGATGTGACAAAAATTAATTATCGTTACTATTTGATCAATTATCACAGAACATACAAAACTACGTGACACGTGAACTTTGTATTTTGTTAGAATTACTCGTATTTCCCTAGGTGAGTCACTAAAACACCGCGATATCATATCGAATGAATTTTAAGAATAAACTAACAGTTGTTTTCCCTTTGTTTCAGGAATAATGACACTCAGCCGCGGCCCGTGTGACCTCGACAACATGAGTCTGTTCCAAGACCTCAAGCTAAAGAGACGGAAAGTTGACTCCCGGTGTAGCAGCGATGGTGAGTTGCAATTCGTCTTTAGATATGTTTGAGATCTGCCCATACATAGACAGAATGGTAAACTATGTACTTTAACTTTATTGTGAGATGATATCCGTTACCAATAGTGAAACAATATAAATGGTAGGAAAAAATATATATATTGTAATGCTATATTTTTCAAACATAAATTACTAAGGCAAGTTTCAATTATCAATTAACCTTTGAGACGTATATAACCTTATTTCCGAAATTCACATTGTGTTTCCGTAAATTGGAACGCGCGTTGACGAAAACAAATTGTGATTATTGTTATTATAAAATGTATATTGCTTGTATTTACAAAATTTATATGTATATTACGTATTCATAGCAAATGAAAAAAGAGCACCACTTTTAGTTTTTTTTTAAACATTTTCAGCAAACATTCAAATAATTTCATTTGATTATAACATTTCGTTTACATGAATTTTGAAATAAGATTGGCCAATAATATTATAGATATCGAATAGTATTCTATTTCAAAGTTACATATCCTCACTTGTAATTTTACTATTCACACATTTTATCTCTCTGATCGTCAATTCACATTCGAGAACAAAGCGTACGGTATATTAACAAAATTACAACGTAATATTGCAATATTTAGTTACGGCGAACAAAAGCAATCAGCTCAGTCGTGCAACTAGATGCAATATAGGTGCTAAGGTCAGGATCGTCCATTGTTATTCTAGGCGAGATGTCTTCACCGTTACCACTCGGATCACGGAGCGCCTGTCACTTTCAAATGCGATAACGAATTCGACGTTGCCTGTAATTTCGTTTTCAATTGAACGTGACACTGGCGGTGTGATTAACGGCCGGCTTAAAGTAATGTGGCGAGGTATACAGTGTGATAGGATAACTGAATGGTGCCCGCTGCTTATAATTATTTAAGGAACTATTCTCAATCGTTTGTTAATTTAGGATCTGTGCGTTAAAAAAGTTACGAGTGAAAGGCATTTTTTAAAAGCACATTTTTATCCTAATACGACTGCTAGTTCCTTATCGTTTATTGCCGTTTATTAATGAGACATAACATAAATGTTTGTGAGGTGAAGATGACAACTTTTGCAAGAAAAAGTATTATAATGATAAACGTGATTATGTTTCGTATGTATTCACAAAATATGATCGCGCAACTGATCTACATATTGCCTGGCCAAGTTCAGTGCTGTTGTTTTTTTAATTTGGTGTGGCAAACTCTCTCTTGTTTGGACATTGTGGTCGTAAACTCAAAACGAAACAATTTGTGTTACAAAATACGGCGTCAATCGTATATGCGTTCATAGCCGATTCTCAGATTTCCATTACGCAACTATAACAAACATAAATTCATAAACTAACGTTCGATAATTGACGTCATCCGCCGAAAGTTGAATAACTCTAAACATAACGGCGTGACAGAGAGAGACGGGTTTCGTTAAACCGAACTTTCACTTGAAAGAATGAAATGTTCCAAAACGAGATCCGGTTCACCGGTTCACAATCGCCGTCGTGAGGGTTATGAATGAGGGTAATAACGCTTAACACGTGAAATGTCTTGCATTGTTGAACAGCTACGGTTAGCTATATAAATCTTTAAGCGCTTAAACTAAAGTCGACACTTGTTGCGACATTTTATCAACACCTTTACGTCAGCTCATAGGTACCTATCAATAAAGAAAGTTGCAGCACTTGTGGTCAGAATTGAAGTATTTTTTTATACTTTTAATTATTTAAAACTTTAGTAGATAATGTTTTTTTTCTGATACATTTTCTGAAAAATGATAGGTGGTAGATAGCACAGATAAACAACTAGCTCGTAAAGAACCATAGACTTCTACGATAAATAGACTTCTACGATGTCAATGTACACGCAAATATTGGTATATTCATTTTGGAAATACACTTTTTCTTACATTTTTATATCATCGGAACTGTGCAATGTTTATATTGAAAAGTCAGTATTGTATTTCCAAAAACCGTACAATAATTCATAAAAAGTTAACTGTTAAATAAGTGAACGCAAAGTACCAGCTTTGTAGTAGCGGCAATAATAATATAAGTACTGAAGACAACATGATAGAAAACAATTCACAACAAATACATGAAAATTCACTCTGTGAGTGTAAACGATAAAACACATGTTTATTGGTAATAATTATTGTTTACTTATCATAATTTAAAAATGTATCTCTATGAAGATAGAAAATGGCGTAATACAACTATGTAGATGATAAAGAGTTGTCTCGTAATGGTAACATTTACAGGCAATCCAACAACCGGCGTCTTTATTCGAAATGTAGAAAAATATAGTCCGATCCAATTGCGATTTGTTGTCGTTCAGCTATTTATAGATTCTCGCGAATCAAGATACGGCAGTGACGTTTTCGGCGTTTACGTCGCCCGGGGGTGTGACTCGCGGGCGCCGTGACGCTACCCGGCGATGACATGACGCACCCCCGCGTGCCTCTATCGCGCTCTCGTTACCTCACTCACGTGCATTCCAGATTAATAGGATCCACTTAACGTAAATCTCGCGTTAAACAAACGTGTAGCTCGCCACTTACAATTGTTTTCTTTTTTATGTCGCGTGCCAATCTTTTCGCGACGGACGATAAATTAATTTCTTACAGTTGGAATTGAAATGTTGTAGAGTTTTGTTAACTAATTAATTTAATCGTTGCCATTCATGTTTTGATATAAGGACTTACATGAACGATTGGTCTAAATGCAATATAATGAAAATTGCATTCATATAATTTATGAACATATCGAAATTATTGTTTATCTTTAATACATATTAAAATAGTTATTTATATAAGAAATTATTTGGATTAAATCTATAAGGACATTGGGAAAGGATAACAAAATTCGGTTAGGTGTCACTTAAGCTGTACTATCAAACTAAACAGGACAGAAATGTATAGCTAACCCCTTTCATTCATTGCTGGAATATACAACTAAATGTTCAGAAAAGCATTTTATTTGGGTAACATAATACTACTAAATTAAAAGATTGCCGAGACGCTATGAACTTTCATATAAATTAGGTCTCTTCACAAGCTTTTTAGTTAATAACAGTTTTATTCGTTTTAATAAGTAGAAAATGAGAGGAAAGCTTTAATAAAACCAGTACATTTCTATACTTCAAAGCACAACTAGACAGGCAAACAAGGTTGACCCGCGGCATAGAACAAGACGACAAAGGTTTTCAGTTTTGTAATTGTTATGAGGATTATTATTAGTTGAAGGGCATTCAGAGCCGGGAACGAGTGGCTTGGGACCCGAGCGGCGACACGTGGCATCCTTACCGGGCGAGATGGGGTGAGGTGGGATAACGTGGGGTGATGTACAGTGGGGTGAGGTGAGTATGACCTACTTTCCCTCGGTCGGTGACCGCGAGCGACCTTCGAGCTGCACCGATCGAAAAAACGACGCCCATAAATGTATCGCCTCGCGTAATTTCTATTGTCGACCGCTAATTGAAGCTTCCGTATCGACGTTTTAGTCTAATTTGGTAATAATGTTTCGTGGTGCTATTTTTATTTTTGAAAAAAAAACGAATTCTGACAATGTAAAAATAGCTCTGCGTTTTACAATCAAAGAATTGTTTCGTCAGTTTAATGTTTAACGAGTTTGGTTCTTAGGACAAAGTACTTTCTGACACCATCAAACTTTCCCTATCTTTTGTCGCTAATCATCCACAAAAGTATTTTAAAAGGTTAACAATAGAGAACCGATAGGACAAAAGTTTTCCTCGTCGATGATTTTCAAGTAAAGCTATATATAGTTTAATAACGACTTTAGAGGCGCAAACCGATCTAATGAAATGATAGGCAGCAATCGAAGCTACACATGTATAGCTGCTCACCTAGGACCTCAGTGGCCGATTGCATCACGCGGTTAGAAAGATCGGTCCCCACCAGTGATATGGTAAAGGACGCGAAGTGAAATAGAGATCGTCCTCGAAGCGAGAGCGGTGCACGCGTTGCACTAGTCATTGTGCGGTTGCAGTTCGCACGCACGGCCGTCTGAGTGACCTAATAGTGGCTGGAGGGAGGGACCGGGAAGCGCGCGGGGAGCGGCGCGCTGCGCCTCGTGCGGTAGGTCGGGCTCACTGCGCGCGCCCGCCGAACGCCACGCGCCGCTAGTGGAAAACTTTCTTCGTCACTTTTCCTCGCGTAAACAAAACCGCGCAATATTTTTCTCCCGCGCGCCCTCGCGATAATATCCGCGACAAATGACGCTCACCGTCCCTTTATTAAACGATCACTTGGCGCGTCACGTCCGTGTTTCAGTGAAGACAGTTCTGTGAGGGTGACTTTACGGATTTCAATGACTGATTGTCGCGTTATACAATGTAAACTGCGATACGGGAGAGGGTAAAGACTACGCATATGGATTTAGTAATAAAAAGTCGGTAAAGTTTCTAACTTCAGGGTGTATGTCTGTATTATAACCGATAGTGTAAAATTTTCATTTAATTCCTTTTTTATGTTTCTTCGATATTTGAATAATTTTTGTGACGTGCGCATTAATTTGCCTTATTAGTAGGCATTGGAGAAGCTTTTTTTTAAAGATATTCAAATGCTTTTATAAAAATTGAAAACTTTAATTTTTTAATGGTATTAGAAGTTTGCAATATAACTGGTACATGACGTCCAGCCCTTTGTGGTTCGGCGCAACGCTTCCGGGCGCCGCATCTGCGCTCGCGCCGCTTTCACTTTCTCCTCGCGCGCACCGCATCTCGGCACGCGCTCTCCCGTTACTACCGGCGCCCACGTTTCTTACGATTTTCATGTTCTCCACATACTTCCGTATTCCGTAATATTACATAAACTATTTTGATTTGCGATTAAAATAAAGTGGATATAATTTTTTTAGTCATATACATCATTCGTTAAAACATTTTTTAACTATCCAATTATTCCGCGTGACGTTCTAGTGATTGCGTTCGCATCGTAGATTAGTTTACTATGCAGCCTGAGCCGCAAGCGCTCACATCGTGACGCAACCGGCTAATCTAGTCGGCGGCGGCGGGAAGTGCAGTGTCGCGTCCCTGCGTCGCGCCCCGCGCGTTCTAACTGCGGCCACGCTGCGCGGTCGTTGACATTTCACCTAGTTTCTATTTGTCGCTTCTGAAAAGTCCACGGTGCTCTTTTTCTTTTGTGTTGAGATGAAAATCTGTCTGTCGCTTGATCGTGCCACGTATGCCCGCAGGCGAGTCGGCAGCCGACACCAGTACGTCGTCACCGGACCCAGGCCCGCCATCGCCTCGGATGGCCGAAGCGGGGTGTAACACACCGCCGCACCCGCCGCCCGTGTTCGACGGCGGTGGCTCGCCATCGCCCTCGCCGTCCTGCCATCCCACCGTCATTCGTTCGGCGCCCCCTTATTCGGTTATTAAGTTCGAAGGAACCCAGCCGTCAGCTAAGACGGACAATTCTCCGTCTAGCGTCAAACACGACTCATCGCCCTCATCTCAGCTCTCTTCCGTAAAGCTCGAAGGCCCACCGCCGGAACCTCCTCAGCCATATAGACCCCGCGCTATCCCACCGCCTCCTCCGGGAACCCACTCCAACCTTTCGCCGGGTCACTGGCCCCAAGCTGCGTGTATCAACGGCGTCAAGCCCGAGCTCATCGGCGGGCATTTCCCACCGCAACCGGTCGAACCCAAAGGCGGCAATCGAGGCTCAGCGCAATGGAGAGGAGCACCAGCCGTTATTATGGGCGAGTCGGGAGGAGTTCGAACAATGTTCTGGACGCTACCGGCACCTACTTCTAGCGGAGAGCCAGCAGCGAGTGCCTCTCATACGCCTGCACCGCCTACGCCTGATCCGGCCACGTGCAGTGAGGAATCAGCCGCGAGACTGTTGCTTAATCTGGGTGGTGAATTAAGAAGGCCTCGTGGGCCACCTCTCAATATGGAATTGTTGTGGGCGGGAGACGTATCACAGTTACCCGCTCATCAGCAAATGCATGCATTAAATCTAAGCGTGGCGGCAGGGAACGTTTCAGGTGGACAAATGGCCAGTGCCAGTTCATTACCGATGCCGCGTCCCGAGCTTCGAACGTACGCGCCTGAAGCCGAGCGAGACGAAGATGAGCAACCGATGATCTGTATGATATGTGAAGATAAGGCCACCGGTCTCCACTACGGAATCATCACGTGCGAAGGCTGCAAGGGTTTCTTCAAACGAACTGTGCAGAATCGGCGTGTTTACACCTGCGTTGCCGACGGTGGCTGTGAGATAACAAAAGCGCAACGGAACAGATGCCAGTATTGCCGATTTAAAAAATGCATTGAACAAGGAATGGTATTACAAGGTACGTATAATATGCCTACATTTTAACGTGGTCAAAACCTACGGTATTTCGCTTATGTTATTTTTTAACACAGCTGTACGTGAGGACCGCATGCCGGGTGGGCGCAACAGCGGTGCAGTTTATAATTTATATAAAGTAAAATACAAAAAACACAAGAAAGCAAATGCAAAGGCAGCCACGACTACAAGTCGAGCATCACCGCCAGAAAAGCCCAAGGAGCCTTTGCCGCCTCTCCCATCGCATCTCGTCAACGGGACTATACTTAAAACTGCCCTCACCAACCCCAGCGAGGTAAGACGCTCCAAAATGAGCACAAACGTTTTAAGCCGTTTATTTGTTTTAAACGATTCACTCATAACTATTCTCTCTCAGGTCGTGCATTTGAGAGCAAGACTGGAAAACGCCGTGTCCTCGTCTCGAGATCGCGCGGTACCGCTTGATAGGGCGCTTCACATGATCCGCGCGCTAATCGACTGCGACGCTATGGAGGACATCGCGACCGTTCGCCACTTGCCAGATCTCCTTCACGACACCTCAGAGATAGGTGATAAACTTTGTAAAATCGGTGACTCCATAGTGCACAAAATGGTCGCTTGGACGAAAAAGTTACCCTTCATCATGGAAATACCCATGGAAATCCATTCAAAGTTGTTGATGGAAAAATGGCACGAGATCTCAGTATTAACTACAGCAGCCTACCAGGCGATGCACGGAAAACTAGCGCATGCGCCCCAATCTTCGGATCACGAACACGATTTCGCTCAAGAGGTAATACACGTTTATTCATTGTTATGGAAACTAACCCAAGATTAACAGCAATGTTTTTGTGACGACGGGCAGAGCAACCCATAACTTAAATATTAACAAATACACTAAACTTGTACCTCCACATGAGAATTACAAACGAGGTATAACGTGTTAAAGTATTGTACAAACGAAATCAACAACTTCAATAAGAAAGTTATTCATAGTAAAGAAATAACGAAATAGTATAGTACATAGGCACTCGAGTAGGAACACAAAGCGGTAAAAGGTTGTAACTAATCCTAGACGGGAGTACTTGTACAGGTCACATTCGCTCCAGAGACTTCCGCACATGCAGCGGCGCGGTTACGTGATCATCTTGCGTAACAGATAGAAAGTCGCCGGCTCTAGCTGCACTCGGACGATGCATAACCACCTATTGAAATCGTAAAATGTAATATATCGCCGCGTCTATCGACTAGTCGATATCGCGAATAGTAATGTACGCATTGAAATTTATCAGTGCATTAAGTCGGCACGAATCTCGAGTACACGTCATAGGCGTTGCGTGCAACGAGATTAATTCTTCGATGTACATATTGTATACGTAATTGTTTGCTACTTTTTAAAACGGAAAAAAGGAAGTACCAGCATGTGCATATTTAGTA
>DWEM01003112.1:0-11118 GCA_018245935.1 Agara belti belti | reverse complement strand
GCGATCCCGTAGCGCACGCAGCGCACCAGGTCCCCCGCGGCGCCCTCGGCCCGCAGCGCGCTCGCCAGCGCCGCGCGCTCCGCCGTGCGGTGTGATAACATTTCACTGAAACGTTGTCCGTATAAATAGTTACATAACTGAACTCGGTACATATCCACGAATGGTCCGTAATGAAAATTAAAATACGGAATAACGTTTTTAATACGGTTACGTATTGATGCGAGTCCGTACGTCCGACACTCACTTTCTCTGCAGCTTGCACAGCAGCGCGGCGACATTCTCGCAGTTACGCTTGGTGGGGCAGAACACGAGACACGAGCCGGCCGGCACCACCTCCGACACCAGCCCGCCCAGCAGGTCGGGATCGAGACTCAGCGCCGCCGCCGAGTACTGGGAACGCATGGAGACGATTACTCTACCCGTTCGTTCGCTCTTCACAGCGAAAATCCAATTGTAATTTAAAGAAACAATCGCTCGCAGTACAAAACTGTGTAGATAAGAACACTCGCATCGTATGCGAGCTGTCGTTCGAACACGACGTCGACGCCCCGCGGTCCGTTCACGATGCGGTGGAGCGCGGCGCCCAGCTTCACGTACTCGGTGAGCTCCACGGGCCGGAAGTCCCGCTGGAACACGGCCGCGCGCAGGAACGACGCCACTTCAGACAGGTTGCTGATGGTCGCGCTCATGCCCACTATTTGGATGCCCTCTGTAATGGAATTCTTTAATAACCATCGATATCTCGGAGGTATATCTATCATTTGACACTTTCTTCATATGTACACTCCCGTTTCGGAGACCCTCGAGTCCCCCGTCGACCAATATTTGACCTATAAGGTCAGGATATGTAGTTCAAGCAATGTCATGATCTCCTTTCTGCACCTTCATCCATACTTTCATTAATCTATTCATGAACTTCAGAGCACATGCCTAGGCTTTTCATTATACATACCAAGGTTGGTACTTACTGTTTGCAAAAAGTGCAGTTGTCAGTAATGTTTCAAGGGTACCACCACGGCCTGGTTCCCCTATTAAGTGAAACTCGTCCACCTTGAGTGAAAACCAAATAAATTGTTAAAACAGATATTATTAACAGACCTTATGTATAAAGAGTTTTGTGTTTTCTTGTATGTATTTGTATTAAAACTATTTATAATTTACATTCTATTCTACTTAGTTACCACAATAAGTCCAATCTCTTGCAGTCTGTCTAACTCGATCAAACTCCTTATTAAAGCCAGCCCCTTCTCAATGGTGGCTATGTAAATGCTATTCTTTTTCCGTCTCTTCTTCGGTGGTATCTCTCCTTTCCCACCTGCGTATTCTTCTAATAAAAACTCCAGCTGTAGTGCAAATGGAGAGAGAGCCCAGATCTAAAATAACATAAGTATATTGTAATGTTTACATACTTGATTGCTCAAATTCATGGAGTTAATAGTCCGAACCTACCTTCTCTTGAACGATAGCAACAAAGGGCAATATAAACAGGGCATTCTTCTTTCTGGTGAGAACTTCACGTAGCATGAGCACCTCTGCCACCAGGGTCTTACCACCGCTAGTAGGGAGAGCATAGATCAGATTACGCCTCTCTTTAATCGCATCCAAGTTGAGACACTCTTCCTGCCAGTCTACAAATTAACACATTTTCAAAGGTTTAATTTTTCAAACATTGTTTATAATCATTTTTAATATCATACCAATAGTCATCCCATCCCCAACTAGACAGGGCCCATGCCGTGGTAACCACAGCTAATGAGCTACATTCACTGCACATTACTATACTATGCTGGTCATTTCTAAATACATGCTTATATAGAAAATCATACTGTCACATTCCTACAAACACATAACAATTTTTTTAAGGGGATTGAAATCGCAAACTTCAACTTAGCAGTACAGAGATAACCACATAACTATTAAACCAGTACATATGACTACTATATGCATATGAATTAAGGTCTCTATCCGTTAACATAGCCCATTGATCCCTACAGTAGTACAATGTGTGGTATAGTCACCATAAAACTTCTCAATATTTCTATAAGCTTTGAATAATTCTTTGGTCTTTAACGGCAAACCATAAAAACTGTTGCTATTAACTGGTAATACTGTATTCGATTTAACTAGATTGTCGTCTTCGGTGACCTTCTTGTGTTCCTCCAAAACAACACCAGTCTGAATGTCTAATAAAAAAGAATCTTTGGTTGTATCAAATAAACTCTCTTGTTGTTTGTTGTTAGGATTGCATAAAATCGATTGATTAACAACATCGAAGCTTTCTTTCACTTCAAGTATCAGCTTGTCCGTGGGCGAGCGCTTTTGGGTTAATTCCAGTTCCAACTGCGATTGAAACATTTCTTCAGATATTTCGTTTTCTGCCAAAATATCCAAAGACACGACTCGTTCACAAACATTGTCCTCGGATATTAGCGTTTGCCAGTTGCGTACGTCGTCACAGTCCGCGATACCAGGAGAACATGGAATATCACTAGCAACAGAATTGTTACCAGAGTCATACATATATTCTATTTGATTGCACGGCAAATCCGGCGAGTCACATCTTCCCGGAGTTTTTAACAACGAAGAAGTAATCTGCGGACTAACTGGAGTGCTATTTATTTTGAAACTGTTCCTCCAGCCGTTGTGTTTTCGTATTACTCTTCCAGTCCCAAGACGTTTTCGTTTTGGCGTCAAAAAACTGTTTTCAGTACTTTTATTTTCCGAATTCATATTGACTTTATTTTGAATACATTATTGAAATATAAATACATTAATTAAATCTCATTGTGGTAAATAAAAATATTTAACACGGTGACAAGTTGTATATCCAAAATATGGCGGCAAAACTTTTGGGCGAATGAAATTTCAAAATTGACATTGACTCATTGACTAACTGTCATGTGAACTACATGATTGGCTTTGTTTCGTTTTTCAATTAGCATTCGTCCATTATATCAAAGAATATAAATTGAAGTTTGCAGATGACAAGTTTATTGTTACGCAGGTACATTAATATATTCGTTAATATTTATAGTATTCATGATGGCAAATATCTATTGCGTCTAGAGTATTACCATATAAAAAATTTAAAAAAGCCAATTGCAGCTAAGAAGTACTTCTTGTTCGGACTCAACTTCTGAACAAGGTGGCATATAGTGAGCGAGCCAGAAGTGACGATGATAAGCCGAGCGATATCATTTAGACTAATATTCTATTTTTCTCATGATATTACGGAACTGATTCGGCTTGGTCTAGCTTATTTTCGAAAGAAAGGCAGAAGCCGAAAGCATATGTCAGAAAAAGGGCACAAGAAAAATGTCTTTATCAAGTTTCTTTAGGTTCCTTTATACAAGGTCAACTCATTGTTAATAACGCTCGGGTATTTATTAAATAAGCCAAAATACAAGTGGAATCTAAAATTTCTCAAAGTGGTAATCATATTCGAGATATTCATTTGTAAAAGTGTTATTATCTTAATAATTGGATAAAAGAACTGACTAATAATGCATTTCTCATAGTTTCTTCATATCGCTGAAAAATACATATCGCTTACTAAACCTCGACATAAATATTACATCCACACTACAACCGGTAGCCGAAACGTAACTTATTCTATGTTTGTCTGCTTTAAAGGCATTTGAAATCATGATGTAAATATTGAATTAAATATTAGCAATATACGGTCTAATGCTGAATGAGCATTTTCCATAATTGAAAGAGTATTACTGAATAGGATGTAATTCCTACCTAATATTGATTGATATGCTGCTACCCCAGAGATCCAGGTTTAGATACTAACTGACAAGGCCTATAAATGAGATTGTAGTAGCCTCACATTTTAATTAATTCTTTGGTTTTGGCGGTCAAACCGTCGAAAGTGATTATCAACATTCACTGTAATGCTGAATGTAACTTTCAATATTAATTTAGAATTTAGGGCTTTCATCATCATGAATGGATATCAAAAACTATCAGACTGTTGAAGTTAAAGGATGCGAGGAAAAAGGGAAGGATGACAAATAGCCAGTAGTTCTGAGAAACAATTGACCAGCCGAGTCATGTAACAAAAGTTATGAGAACCTCGT
Source organism: Agara belti belti (assembly GCA_018245935.1). NCBI lineage: Eukaryota > Metazoa > Arthropoda > Insecta > Lepidoptera > Hesperiidae > Agara > Agara belti. The sequence goes on along the minus strand of DWEM01003112.1, from coordinate 7,033 downwards.
TATTTCTAGCCTTGGCAGGATGCACAAAGCTGTGACGTGCCTAATGTTGATGAAAGTGGTAAAGCTACTTCTTGTTTTGTTGTCATATCGGTTGATATCAATGTAAATACATATTATGCAAAAAGCAATATAATACACAGCAGTGATTACGGAATGCATTACACATAAGGAAAGACAAGACGGAGATATAGTAATATGGCAATTTGCCAGTATTACCGCGACCCGAGGCAGCAAAGAGTCCACCTCGTCGATTTAAACTAATATCAGCATTACGCGCCTAGGTTTCGAGGAGTTACAGAAGAAAGGTAGACTCAACGTAATCATAAATCTCGACCGTGTAGTGTTCGGATTCGTATGCGGTACAATACGGACTTCTGAAAATATATTCGAAGCGTCATCAAACAATAATTTCGTAGGATAAGGTCCGCAGCCACGCCCTTCGCGTCCTAGCACGTCCGGTTACGAGCGGGCCGCGGAGCTTTAGGCGCTCGTAGAAACCGGAGCTGGCTGCGATCGGCTCAAAAATGACCGTGGCTAAATATATCGCGGGGGGAGCGGGACGTCGGCGGCGGCCGCGGCGCGGCTCCACCGGTCAGAGCCGCCCCGGTCGCCGCGGACTCCACATTCCAACGTCGCTGTGCTGCCGGTTGAAGAAGCAGTGCCGAAGTGACCGAGTGACCGCCTTCAACCCGTGCGACGTAAGTGCCGCGCCGTGTAGTGTAGTGCGTGACTATTGTACAGTGTGTAGGAGCCCTGAGTGCGTTCGGAAGCTATTTTGGAAAAAATGCAGAGTTTGGAATATAAGTTGTTTCGGCCGTATGGACTGTTGTGAGATCTAAAAATAATCCCGCGTGGAGTGTGCCAATTCGGGGCAGCGCCGGCGCGTGGAAATAGAAAATCCATGTATAGCGCGGGTTACGTTACCGCGCGCTGCTGTAACACACATTACATGAAATTACACGTTCTCTGCGCAACAAACTGAACGAGACCACTGTACACGATGCCCACACTACACACTGTGCAATAGCGACATTATATTAACTAAATTTGTATCGACATATATAACAATTTGTTAACTCATTTTCAGAGAAAAAAGTAAGTTAACGAAAGAACTCAAACATTGTAAAGTTTTATCTTTACAACATCATAATGGTATAGAGCCTGAAAGTTGGGTTGCCCGGTAGACAAAGCCACCAGGCATTGTGTCCGCTCATTGTAACCTAGCTTTACGTGTGATAATGAAGTGTAAATAAATAAAAAAAACATTGAAAACTATTATGTTTATAGATTTTAGCAATTTTTATACTTAATATATTATAATAACTATACCTAACTAACTAATACTGCACGTCACTTTTTAAATACCTGAAATTTTAAATTCGTACCAATTAGATTAAATTAAGATATTAAAGATAAATAATAAATAAATAACCAGTAGGACTCACCTGTACGTACATATATAAATATTTTTTTACAAAAACAAAAATAATGCATACTTAATTTTTTTTTACATTGAACATTTGTAGATATGGAAAATGCGTCTTAAATATTCATCAATATAATACTATCACAACAGGTCCCTAATGAGATAGGCAGACAGTACCGAATAGGCCTTCCATTTTTAAGGCCTGAAAAGGGAATTAAGTATTAAAGTTACTTTCACACTTGACATAAGCTACCTAACTACTTTACAATTAGCACGATGATAAATTGTATATCATTTGTAAAAGGCTTAACTTTACGTTCACAAAATAATTTATCCTAGCACAATGAAATAACATATCGATTCTCCTGTCCCCGGTCATAGAAGAACATTTACCGATAACAATTTGACCAATGTTATTTTAATGGTTTCATTAAATATATAAAACATTTGTCTAGCGTAGATTGTGTAAAATTCAGAAATTGTGCAAAAATGCGTCCGCGACGACATCGGGAGGGGGAAGAGGAACGCGCAATCCAATTTTACACTTTCTTTGAACGGCTGCCAGCGCCACCGCTCGTGGGTGTGCTGGATGGTTGGAAAGATAAAACCGGCCGAAAATAACCGCTTCGTAAACAATAAGCGACCGAATGCTCCACACGATCCGGTCACATTTCGTGAACGAACGATCGCCGCCGACATCGGTATATCTTCGTTTGGCAGCCGACCAATACCGCTTTGGATATTTACTAATGGAGCACGAATGATAAATGCTTCTATAAACGCCGATTAATTGATATTTATCTAAGCCGACAGAATCAATATTAGATTAAAACTATAACTGTATATTTTATAACGTCTTAATTACATCTGCCTTGGTTTATCACGCGTGGACATAAACATACAAACATAATATTGCTGCTAAGCTTAAAATACTAAACACAAATTATTTTTTAAAGGTAATACATGAAGTGATAAAGGTTCAATAGATAGCGATCGTTGACATTCAGACCAATATTTGGCTGCAACCTCGTCTGACAGAAAGCAACGACCAAAACAGTTTTTCAAAGGAAGACTATTGCAAAGGAGCTTAATAACAAAATAAATATTATAAATGTATTTTTCTATACCAACATTCACGGGTGACAATAAGCGACATTAATAGTCCCTTTCTTATTAATTACTAAAAATTTATATTAACTACGTATCATATTGAAATGATCAATAACAACGCTAGAGCTTTAAAGAAAGTAGAACATTCGATTCAAATAAATTTCGCCCGACACATTTTTCGGATGCACGACCCAATTAATATTAATAGGAAGTAAAATATACGACGGCAGTTTATAATGTTGAAATGCAGCCAAAGACCATTCGATCGATTTGATTGTAAACAATGTCGAACATGATGCATGCTCGCTTGCCAACTTATAAATAGCCCGTAACGATGATAAAATTGATGCGCTCTGACGCACTAGGTGCTATAAATAGTTAACGATTTACTTAACATACTTTTCTTTTACAGATTTTATAATCCATCACCATGTCTGACGAGGAAGAATACTCGTAAGTATTCGCCATCGAGGGCGGGAATACCGCGGCCATCGCAACTAGGAGGAACTGTCAAAGGACTTAATATTTCCGCAAAAGTATTTAATTATTTGCAATACATACTATATCTTATACTATACACATCGACACTATAAACAACCTTTGTCGCTATATGTTTAGTAGACCTAGTTCACCTTTCCATGTGAAAGTTAACTAACATTGTGGATACCTTGACTGCGATCAGACTTAGTATAGATACATTATCCCGTGTACTCCTCATATATCTGTGTTCCTCGTGTTTAAATGTAAACATTGTGCGTTTCCCGCAGTGGCTCCGAGGAGGAGGAAGTAGAAGAAGAAGTTCCGGAGACGTAAGTTTTTAGTCTACTCATCACGTATTCTTTTCCAAGGTGGCTCTCCTTAGACACCATCCGTTTGACTTTTTGATTCAGCTTATCTGGGCCTGGTCTCTTTGCCTTCGCCGATCTCTCGTTACCGAGGGAAGCATTAAGATTTAAAATAATTTCCTCCTGTATATTGATCACTCATTCGAGTGCGATTTAGTCTTAGCAGGTTTGAGCCCCGGACACCAACCCTCCCGTTACATGGGTTTGTTGCACCCCTTCACATGCCTATTCTCTCTTTTGTTGCAGGAAGTAAGTGGCGTGCCCTTTTGGTTGATCCGACACTTGCACTCACTTCGCTCTTTAGGCTAAGTTTGGATGTCCGCATAACGCTTATAGTGCTAAGACTCCACTTCCATCGCTTTCAGATAACGAACTAGTGGATCCGTCCAGCTGCCGCGTTCCGCTTATCTAATACCAAAACATCCACGTAACATCATCGTCGTTCAGGCAGAAACGATCCGCTCGAAACGGTCGGCCGCACGGGGACCGACGAGCCGAACTGTCTGGTGTATGGACTAAATCCTGTCGTGTGTTATCTCGTTCGGCTTAACATCTTCGGCTTTGTGTACTCGTTGGTTGCGTTCCGTACTTTATATACAATTTCTAATCGTGTACGTTTTCTTTTCTCCGGACGCTGCCGTCGTCGTGTCCCGCAGGCCCGCTCCTAAACCCGAGTGAGTATCGCCACACGTCAGATATTACTTTTACGCTTCGCTCGTAGTCGACGGACGGTTGCCGCGCGATTGGTGTGCGAAAGCTGCGATCGGCCACGACGTCGATCGGGCGGACCGGCGGTTTCCCATGACCGATCCGAATACCTAAACTCGCGAGGATGGCTTGTAACGAATACTGTATTATGAATGCGCGAAATAATCATCTCACGCTTATTTTCTCTACCTTTATTTATAACATACAGAGTGGTATTATTGTACGATGTAGTAGAGGCTGATTGTTATTTTCTGTTTCTAGGAGTAGACCATCGATCGCACCGTAAGTCGCACCGCTCTCTGTGGTGTCACTAACTATGTAATCCACTCATTAACTCGACGAGGCCCGGGCGCCTGTTTTATATTTTTGTGATCGTTTCTAATGTCCAGATTTATCGCATCCGACCGGACGACCGTTCAACGAACGAACCGACCTCGCTCTGCGGTCGGATGCTATATTTGACTGTTCAGTGGGCGTTCTATTTTCGATATTTACGCGGCGCCCGCGTCGTTCAGAACAAAAAATCGATACGACGGTCAACGGGAGGCTCGCAGTCCTCCGGACTGACTCCTACATAATTGCATGACAGGTATAGCATGACATGCAAGCATGAACGCCCTATAATACAATAATGTAATAATAAACATAATATGTATACCATTGTCCTCGGTACGTAATCCGTGCCATGTATGTTACACATATATACCTACTATATCAGAAACACAGACACCAAACCGCATTACGTACTCAACGTGACACGTGTTTTTATGTTACTGTATGTTCGTACGTACACCTACACGTATCGATTCCCGATGTTCATTTTAAAATAAATAATCCGTTCACAAAATAACATAATTTGTATTTATGACGAGTGTTAACCGAAACTGCGACACGCGACAGATAGGAAGCGAGGCGCACACAATGTACAAGACACAACAAACACTTTGAAAGCTAAAAGCAGGATTGTGTATTTCATAACGAAAATCGATAAAAATTTCGCCGTAACAGCCGCTATATATGTATTGTGAACCGTTGCAATGACGGCTTCTAACATTAACTAACATACGAATATTGATTTATATATTTATAGAGAATTTTAATTTTTCAGGGGTGAAGGAGATCCAGAATTCATCAAGGTAAAATTTCATTTCTTGACACCGTTCATTATTTCTACAAAATAATTACATTCAAATAGATCACTGGCATACAATTTGTAACATAATCGTTAATGAAAATCGTAGACCCAGTATTGAATTTTCATTTTAAAATACCATTGTACTCGTCAATGTAGCGCCAAGACCAGAAGCGGTCGGACTTGGACGAGCAGTTGAAGGAATACATTAACGAATGGCGCAAGCAGCGAGCCAAGGAGGAGGACGAGCTCAAGCGCCTCAAGGAGAAGCAGGCTAAGCGCAAGGTGAGATGGAGCTTACCCGATTTACTTCAAATATAATATAATCGGTGCTAATGTAACACAATAATCAATAGTTTTTGATGGCGCTTTTTTTGATCACAATAGAAGCTTACATAAGAATTTATTTCACGGTGTTATTAAAATGTAAACTTTTGAATGCCAGGTATCTCGCGCTGAAGAAGAGAAGCGCCTCGCCCAAAAGAAGAAGGAGGAGGAAGAGAGGAGGATCCGTGAGATCGAGGAGAAGAAACAGCGTGACATTGAGGAGAAGAGGCAGCGACTCGAGGAGGCGGAGAAGAAGCGCCAGGCTATGCTCCAGGCTATGAAGGAGGCCAGCAAGACCGGACCCAACTTCACCATCCAGAAGAAGAGCGATAACGTATGTGTTCAAAGTCATTTCCTAACTAAGATTAGTTATATACACAAACTTTAACCATTACGATTAGAGGAATTTCAAACTATGTACTTTGATTGAAACTCCGACGGAAAGGAAAGATAACTGAATTCAATAAATTTTAACAACGTTGGTAAAATATGGATAGAACTAATCAAATAAGTAAAATCTTTACATATATCAATATTCGTAAGAATAAACGTTTTTTATTTGTTAACATACTTGAATATAAATTTAGAGTTAATAGACATATAATTGTATATTAAACCTACCTTAACATACTTTGCATAGTTTGGCATGAGCAACGCTCAACTCGAGCGCAACAAGACCAAGGAGCAGTTGGAAGAGGAGAAGAAGATCTCGCTGTCCATCCGCATCAAACCTTTGAACATCGAGGGCCTTTCCGTAGACAAGCTCAGACAAAAGGCAACGGAACTGTGGGAATGCATCGTTAAACTCGAGACGGAAAAATACGATCTCGAGGAGAGGCAAAAGCGACAGGACTACGACGTAAGTAAAGAATCTATTGTTATAAATTAATAAAACAAAACTCTTTTCATACTACAGTTGCAACAAATGCAGCTCGATTACTCGTGTAATATAAATAAAAGTGATACAGTGATTGTTTCAACAGTTAAAAGAGCTCAAAGAAAGACAGAAGCAACAATTGAGACACAAGGCCCTCAAAAAGGGTCTCGACCCCGAGGCGCTCACAGGCAAGCATCCCGTAAGTACGCCTGTTGAAATAATAAATGTGATATAAAAGTTTAATATTGCAATTAGTCTACAGCAAATGTTTTCTTTCACAGCCCAAAATCCAAGTAGCGTCCAAGTACGAAAGGCGTGTCGACACACGGTCCTATGATGACAAAAAAAAGCTATTCGAGGGTGTAAGTATGGAAATTAAAAACACTAACAATAATTTGGCATCGGATCAAAAATTATCGATTGCATTAAAGTGAAAACAAATTGAAGCAATAGAGATGTGACTCGTAAATATTAAAACAGATAGTGGGCGTACAAGTGTTAGGGCCAAACAGTGCGGCGAGCATTCCCAGTCTCTGAGTCGACGGAGAGAACGAATGTTATTTATCAGTGTCATATTTACACATGTAGTCTTTAGCTTTTACAGTGGA
>DWEM01003111.1:0-11121 GCA_018245935.1 Agara belti belti | reverse complement strand
GAGGAAGGTTCATATGGATAATAATATATGTAGTGATCCGTCGAGGTGAACTAAACACACATTTTACGAAATTCTACCTTTAAAGGGAATTGCGGGGGCGTGACGAAGTCGCGGGCAAAAGCTAGTTCTTATATATAAATATCTTTTTTCACACGCGGATATGGAACAAAATAAAAACACACATGTTAACGAGCCACCAGCTCCAATTTATTAGTAAGGGTCTCCAACCAGTAGACCAAAAAGCCATTCTAAGTTTCAAGGGCTCCAGTTTCTACCGTCTTCTGCCATCCAACAATACTGTCTCCCTCAGATCCGAACGCGACACTGGAGCAGCAGTTAGCGCAGATGAGGGCTCAAATAGCCGCCCTGGCGCAGCTGCCCTGCGTCATCCAGCAGACCCTCGACCTGGTCACACGCCAGATCAGTCAGCTCAGCTACCAGGTATACCTGGAATAGACTTAGGACTTAGGCTTTAAAAAGAATCCAACTTTGTTGTGCACCATTGTAGGTTATATTAGCCAACATCTCTAAGGTGTGCTGGTTTCCCCGCGTTCTCCTTCACCGTTTTATCCAGTGATGCTTACAATTAAGTTTTAAGACGCACGTAACCAAATTTGAGAGCCCGTATCATTGTGATCAGGGGAATGAAAGCAATGATTGGGATTTTCAATTCGATTGTCATTTGTTTTTAATGTAATGTTGTCGATTTGTTTTCTCAGGAATCTCACAAAGCACAAGTTCAAGCGTACGAAGAAAAACAGTACCAAGTGACTGATGAAGACGGTGGAAATGGTGAGCTTATCTTAAACTGGCATGTATATTATTGTGTCGTATTTAAAGCTTCGATATTGTAAAACTCGTTTTTTTATAAGTCAATGAAACGACTATGTCGCAGAGCGACCGTACCGTCCCGTAACAATCAGCACACAAATTACAACAAAAACATTCTTATAAACAAATAAACAAAAAAAAAACAAAATTAACCTTTAGATTAAGCTAAGTGGGCTAAGTCAACCAGCAGTTTCGCCTCCTCCGAAAATGGAGAAGCCAACGCGCTGTTGACATAGCCCACCTGCTTAGATTTACCATATCCAAAACGAGAAATTCTCAACGATCGATTCCGGACACACTCCATTAAAATATGCGAGACATCTTCAAAAACTCATTTATGTTATTGTTTTCACAATACTAACTGTGTTGGACTATGTGTTACTATCTTGCATTTAAAGGTTGATAAAAAAGCTGTGAAATAATGTGAAGTCTATCAATCCGTACTTGGCCAGCATGGTAGACAATGGTCTTAGTCCCTCTCACTATGAGAGTAGACCCGGCTTAGCAGTGGACCAATAAAAAAGGATCGTAAAAAAAACAAATTCTAAAGCTCATTAATGTTATTGTTTTCTCAACATTAACTGCATTGCACGTAGTTATGCTTAGGGATCTTTGATGCTTTTTGCTACACACTAAATAACATGGATATAGAAGAAGCTCTTATAAGCTATTATATATAGTAACTATCTCTGTTAAGTCGACAACCTAAAATGTTTCTGGGCCTGTGACGCAAGTAATCACGAACTCTCTCGCTACTTTGCTCACACCGGGGCTGCATATGTCCATTAGCATCGCTCAGCACATATCATCAAGTATAAAGATTTAATATACATAATTTCTCACTGTCACAGTGCTTGTAATTCAAGAAGAAGGCGCAGAAGAAAGGCAAGCAGCAGAGGAACAACAGCCAACAGTGGTAATCACTGAACACGAACCAGAACAAGAGATTATAAGAGAAGAAGAGGAGAAGTGTGAGGAGAACGGGCAAGTTGTCGAAGAAAACAAGCCGATGTTGTCGGAGGAAGAGCTAGCGAATAGACGGCAACAAGAGGAAGAAATGTTAGCGGAACAGCAAAAGATTGAGAAGCAACGAAAGGTGTGTGCTTTTAAATTTTTCTCCTTAACGATTTACGTAGAATTATAGTATAACTATCTGTAAAAGGAAGAAGACATTCCTCAGTTTTTCAGGTCGCTTGAAATCTAAAACCATGTCAAAGTTTCAAGAGGTCCATGAATTGATTAACTTATAACATCACATTTTAATGCCTAATATTTCTTATCTGTACGCATTTTTAAACTACGAACAATGTAACGTAAACGCCATGACAAATTGCCAAGATGAAACACAAAAAGATGAAAGTATTTTAAAGAAAACATTTAAAGTCGAAGACGATGTTAATGGTATACATTTTTACAGATTAAAAAACCTACGTGATCTACGTTCTGGACTTATTTTTTGTTCAAATTTAATCGCGGCTACCTTTAAAGTAAGCCATAAATAAACAAAAATAAAAATAAAATAACAAAATCCGCTCACACAAGTAAAGATAGCGCCCAAAATACACAGAGACACATACAGTCGAATTGAACACCTCGCACTTTTTGAAATTTGGTTTATAAATACATTAATATTTCTGATTTTAAAAGTCCGGATAGGAAATAACGTCTAGAGATTCTTACAGCATACTACGGTATGCTTTATCTTGCTGGATATCCTACATATAGGTCTCGTAACTAGCTTACGGCACCAATAATCCAAGAACAAAAAAATTTTATAGGTTACTACAATTTTTAACAAAATTATTGTTGACTTAGGAATTTTCAAATGCCATAAAACGATTGCGTATTTCCAATCATTAGGGCCATAGCTGACAGTGTTAATAAGCTTCCGATCAACAATGATAAGTGACTAAATGGCAGCCAATCGATTAATGACAATAAAAACAATGATAAAGGACGTGATAGAACAAATGAAGTTGGAACACGAGGCGAGGCAGGTAAAGCAGAGGCCGACGCCACGCGTGGGCAAACCGAAGCCCAAGTTCGGGCCGCCGGTCCCGGTGAACAGGCCGCTGGTGCTGCCCGGCGGAAGGAAGTGGCGGAGGCCGCAAGACGTGTACAACGAGCAGCTGATCGCGGAGACCCTGAACGCGCAATCTGAGATAATACAAGGAAAAGTCAAGGGGTATATATAACAAACGTTACGTTCCTCTTACATCATCAAATGTGGAGACTTTCGAAACTAGAATTGACAGTCAAAATTGAATTCTACATACACGTGTATATTCTTGACGAAAATTTCTGCGATACAAAAAGTCTTCTATAATCTATGGAGAGTTTAGATTGCCGAGTCTATTATCCAAAAGCTATGGATACATTTTGATTATTTCTATCTATAGATAACAATTGCAATGTCTTTGCCGAAACATTAATACCATTATAGTTATTGTCAGATTTCATGCTAACTACAAATAATTTGCGATTTAATAATATCCGGATTGAGGACGTGCCATTAAATTATCGTCAATGTCAACATTACTATCATCCCACTGCTGGACATCGCTCTCCTATCATAGTGAGATGATTTAAAGGTTAAGTCCAGATTGGCAGACTTCACGCACCTTACAGAACATTATGAATAGCGGCTAGGTGTGTAAGTTACCTCACCATTTTTTCTTCACCGATAATAACTAGTGATATTTTTTCATTAGTTTTTTTGATCGCTTTCATATTTTATCTATCGTGATAATCATAATGTTAATCATTTTTAGGACTACATTTGAGAGCGTACTGCTACCATATGACCAGAGGTTTGTCATTCAAAGCTCATAAGCATAGATGCTCGCATGGCATAATCGTTGTTTAAGTCATATATATATAAATAAAATCATTTATAAATATTGCGACATACAAGAGCACAATGTGTTAAATAATAAGTAACAATGCTTGCATTATTGTGTGATATTTAGACCCCTTTCGTCCTAGTCAAAGGTTGTAACATATGTAAATAATTTTAGCGATATTGTCCTATTTGACATTGAAAAAGCTCATACGGACTTTATGCTTAGCATCGAGCTACCGTTTTTGACTTCTATTAACATAAAATACACGTGAAATAACTGGTGGAATTTGTCATATATTATCTGTAGCCAGTTGACAGCTTAAAAAACACTCATTTACAAATACTTAGTCAGTTAATTTAGATTGTAAGGGCTGACGTAGTTTTAGTGTCAAAATGTTTATTTAAAATACGAGAATTTTTTTAAAAATAATACTGGAGGCGTTGTGCTATTTTTTTGTTAGTTGGCTTTAATATATTAAATAAACCACAAACAAAAACTATAAATCCAAGTTTATACTTGTAATGATTAAATTTAAGAAATTATATTTCCAGCGCTTTTGAAAATATAATGAAATTAAAAGGAAACAGAGGTTCCGCTATGCGTAAAAGCGGGAATTGTGACAAGCAAGATACAGTAATGAAAAAAAATAAGAATATATCATAAACAATAAAGGGTCGAACAACAAACCATAGAGAAAAAATTAAACCAACAAGGGATGGCCGATTATCCGATAAATATAAATTATCCTAAGCTGTGGCACGCCCACACATAATTCACATTAAAAAAACCTTATTTTCTCAAAAAAGTATAATTTACTATGTGCGTATATAAGTATACAACAAATTTGTTTGTTGTTTATAATGAAAAACTATTTTAGCAATTCTCTTATATACAGAAATTTAAATTTTATACGACTTATATCACATTTATAAGTACCTCATATGTATATATAAACATACATGCAGTGTATTTTGTCTTTTAGTGAATTTATCCACATATTACATAGATTATTAAGGACCGCTAAAATGAAATCATGGGTAAGGAGGTGTGATTATTGTCATTAAAATTACAACCCAACTCTTAGCGACTCAGAAACTTGAAGTAGAATAGCCGAAAAGTTGGCGCGCGAGTTTAAAAAAAGAAAATGTTTTTTATAACACAAGCAGCGACATCTGTTGACAGACTGAAAATAGATCGTTCTATTACCGCCATCTATTATGAAACTGTGAAAACACGCTACAACATGCGTTGTATAGGTTTTGGTGTGGTTTTTGTGATTGCTCATCAGAGGTTTTGTTTGTTGCATGTTCGCGGTGGCAGATCGAACACTGGAACCAGATATGGCCTTGGGGCAACTCGAAGAACCTATTTTGTAGGAAATATAGGTATATATTCAAATATCCTTAGCTCGGATATTCTCCCAAGAGAGCGACTACAGCCATTTTCTTGGGATTTATGTCTCGTTTTTTTAATGAGTATTAATTAGTATGTGGCCAGCTTTAGAGCTAATTGTTGTATTTTTTGTCTATAAAAAAACCTGGATGGATTTTCGTCACAGAATTAAAGCAAATTATTTTGTTGCCATGAGAATTAAAAACTATTAGACAATCCTAATAATACAGATAAAACAATATATATCTATAATGTTATGCCTTATTACTAAAAACCTAAAACCATAGACTAAACGTCGTTTATCTATGACCAACACTAAGCCCAAATAATCTTTTCCAGAGAATCGAACTGCCACTTGGTTGATTTCCACGCCCTACACGACACTTATATAAAACCCTATTACACAATTATCGAAGTGAGTTTTAAAAATGTATACATTAGTACCGAGCATTCGACGTTTGTAACCACCCTTAGGTGACAAGGCGTTAGATCATTTTAAATGTATATACTTCTAAATATCTATTCAAGAATATTCAAAAAACAATATGGTAGTTAGAGCAGGACCAAAATATTGAACCTCTCACTCACTGAATGCTCTGTATTTTTGTATATACTATGAGTGTGTTGTACTAATCCAGTGTTGCCACTATGTTATTTTCCACACGACACGGGAGATTTCAACGCTTTAATTACTGCGTTACATTGAACATATTCTTAATATAACTGCGGTAACAAGCGTTACATATTACATTTTGTTTTAGAATTACCATTGAAAAACGCACAATTTCAATTCTATTCATGCGTCACAATCAAATACATGAACAAATCACAGCCCGTTCGTATCTCACGCTACTTTGAAGCTTAAAAATATTAATTTGTTACATTCTAACAGTATTTGAACTGGTTTATTTAATGAAAGTTTAAAATTAGAAGTAATTATAAAACACGACTCAGTTGTTTGAGCATAATTTTGAAATATGGACTACGAATTTTAATTTTGTTAGTTACGAATGTTAGTTACATTTTGGTAATCATTTACATGTGCATCACACATTTGCATCAAGACTGAAACAATTCAAAGTAGTTACTTTTTAGAAAACTAAATAATTGGGCTAAATAATAGTTTTAAAAGAAAATGCAATAAACGCCATTTATAGAGACGTTTACAAAGTTTCTATTGTAGCTGTGTTTTTAATATTCAATTACAAGTAACTCCGTTTGAATTGTTTTAGTTGTAATATAATGTAAATGATATATTTCAATATGTTTTATGTGATATATAGGATCAACTTTATGAAATACGAAAAGCCGCCCGTAAGCCTGGACCATCTGCAGAGGTCGGAGGTGTACAAGGTGGTCCACAACCTGGACGAGAAACCCCTCAAGCGTGTTGAGACTCTCACTCCAGTAATAGCTGAGGCGGACTACAGAGAGGTGACATTTTCATGTTAAGAAAGTAGCGAACAAGCTGGCAGTCACAAGTGGAACTGCCAGCCATGTACAGATGTCAGCATCTAATAGGACTATAGTAATGGGACTGTTAGTGTGAATTCAATTAGTAAAATAATAATGATTATATTATAATTAGGCTTATCTTTCTCCTCTAAACTGTTTTTCTAAATTATCCCTCATTATTCCATTATTGAATTAAATCTCTCGTAATGGGAAGATTAGAAGCCATATACAACACTGGCCAAGCGCGGATTGGGAGACTTCACCCACCTCTAAAAAACTATGGAGAACTCTAATTGTGAAGGTTTCTTGACGATATTTTCTGTCACCGTTATAGCGAGTAACTTTTACAATTAAAGTGCGTGCTTGAATCTAGCCCCAGGAGCGAGAAATTGAAACCCAAACCACCAGGCTATCATGCCTTAAAGTTGGTCGTTAATGTCTATATAAGAGCCGACGGCTTTCTGTGTTAGGTCACTAATATACTTGCAGCTACATCAGGTGTTGCCATGTTACTGTAACGTTTTACCATTGTCGACAGAGATGCCGCTCCATCTCTCCATTCGCCAGCGCCGACCAGCACCTGAGCATCCCGCAGCAGCTCCAGCCCTGACCGTCACTGCCATACTAGCACTTGCAGGACAGATTTTAAATAGAAATATCAATTAGGCTTGTATTTGATACAGTAAAAGGTTCTAGAAATATCTAGCTCGAACTGGATTTGGTTTTCAAGAAATGCTATAAGAATAATTGGCTTGTTGTCGGTTAGTGTTGTCAGTTGATTACTTCTACTTAAAGTATGTTTTGTGTTATCATGTTGTCATTGATATTTTGTAATCTGTTTTATTTAATCGTTTTCAAATAAATTGCTTTTAATTGTAAGATGGGTTTTCATTTATGTATAATCCTTCTTTGTCTATTTTTTACCCTTATTGTTGCACTGCTGGACACGCATCTCCTCTCACAGTGACAGGATTGCAGGCCATGGTCTATACATGGGATTTCTACTACAATAGGATACCACAGCGTATATTTAAGAAAATATTACTATTACAATAATCAGATCAAAATTGCTAATATTCCCATTGCATACTTTTAGACCTGAGGATATGTTACAATCCATTAAGCCGTTTAGACCACAGCCCGTGCCAAACAAATATACACAAACTCTTAAAGACAGCCTAGACCAACAAAATAAATAGGAACAATAAGAATGAAAGATCATGCACAGTCGTTTAGAAGATGTCTGCGTGCTTAGAGTTCGTGTAAAAGTACGTAGCAGACTTGAGCTATGTAATCATCTTCATATTATATGTATGTCGTATTCATTTTCTAAAAGATTTGCGAAATTTTGTCTTTGCGGCCAAAACTGCAAAAGCCCCGCATCCGCGCAGACTCTGCATTTAGTTTTAATATTATGTCATTTTAAAATATTTTTGTTCGAAATGCGCACTTTTCCATTGTCAACAGTGTCATAATCTCGACGATCGAGTTGAGTTGAGTTGGGTTTGTTTTCATTTGTTTTGTAAGAAAAAAGTGAGATTATTCGTATATTTATATCAAGTGATATTAGTCTTTTAACTTTAAACACTATTGAAAACATCGTAAGCATGTTAACATCTAAGGTATGATGATATTAAATATATTTGAATAAAACATTTTATTAATTAAGTTTTTAGTGGTATTTCAACAATGACAAGGCTGTTTTTGTACTTTAATTCCGATTTATCTCCATACGCTTTGAACTATGATAATACATATGATTTTTTCACCAAGAATCCTGATTAAAATTGACCATATTTTATTTTTGCCGATAAAAACTTAGAACTATAAATCAAGGGAAATCGGCATATTCTTAACATGCTTGCAACACGCGCATTTGTAAAAAAATACTTACAAAGACAATACTGAGGACTGATACATATTTTTACTATCACAAATTAAAGAATAACTTTAAAAACAACACCTAACTTGCTTACTAAAATGGCTCAACGACTCAAAGTGTGTCTTGGCCTTTTCAAAATTCATCTCTGTTGTCCCTTGTTATCCTCTACAGACGGACAGACAACATTCACAAGATAATTAACACCTAATACTAACTGAATTCACACTAACAGTCCCATTCCTAGACTTATTGGTTGGTGTGAGAGTTGTCTATGGTCTGCTCGTTTGTTCGTTTTATAAAGAAACAACCTGTCATTTAACAGTTAGAAGTGCTGGTGGACCTCGGCCCAAAACCCGATGAAAAGTTATTGCAGAAAACGCTTAAGGAATTGAATTCGCAGGACAATGTGAAGCAGGTTTGTATAAAATATTCATGTGTCACGTCCACATATCCATCTCTTTCCACGACACAGATAGCATATTTTAATTTATAATTCTTGCTTCAATGTCAAGCCACTGCAGATTGCAGAAAGAATCCTGGAAGTGCATTTGTAACACATTAATGAAAAACTGATAATGTAAAATGTCTTTATTGCCACACAGTTTGTACATATATAAAAAAAGCAATAATAAATTAATAGAAAAATGGAACATTAAAATAAATATAAACATTAATAAAAATGGAACATTAAAGTAAAAATAAACATTATTAAAAATGGAACATTAAAGTAAAAATAAACATTAATAAAAATGGAACATTAAAGTAAAAATAAACATTAATAAAAATGGAACATTAAAGTAAAAATAAAAATAAAAATTAATAGAAAAATGGAACATTAAAGTAAAAATAAACATTATTAAAAATGGAACATTAAAGTAAAAATAATAATAAACATTAATAAAAATGGAACATTAAAATAAAAATAAAAATAAAAATTAATAGAAAAATGGAACATTAAAGTAAAAATAAGCATAATTTTACTGTTAATTTTAGTTTTTTAACTCGTATTTTCTATGCATTGTATGTATTTTCTATGCATAATGTGGTTGCCTATAACTGTAAGAGAAGTTAAATCGCACCAACTAAGCTTAGTTAAAAAAGTATTGTTTGTGAAGACTGCTACTTATGTTGGTGATCCAATAAATAAATAAATTAAATAGGGACAACATAACAAGGGGCTCTTCATGAAAGGCACAAGAGCTCTCCATGAAGGTCGCCAGCGCACTGGTGACTCCTCGGACATTGCCAGTATCCATAGGCGGTGACCACTTACCATCAGGTCACCCATCTACCTGTTTGCTGGCCTGCATTAAAAAAAAAAACTAAATATGGCGAAAGGCAATACCTCAGCTTTTGCTGAGTTCATATGACTAGCCTTTTGGACTAGTGCTAGACTGGCAGCTGGCTCGTCATTTGTGCAATGAACATAATATTAATTTTGTTTGTTCTGTGTGGTGCTGTAGTAAAAATAAGCAGTAGTTAACGTAACATCACGCCTGTATTCCCCGAAGGGGTAGGCAGAGGAGTGTAGTACACCCCCACATTTCACCGGTTACATTTTAAAGTCCCACAATGGAATAGGTGGTGAGCCTATCGCCATAAGTAATAAGAATGTTTGGAATTTCAGGGGCACCGTTGTTAAATGATTTAAATAGAATTCTCACTTCAATCCCACATTAACAATTCCACGTTGTGCCAATATGTGTCCGTAGCGGTTGAACATGTAGCTGGTTTTATAGAAGACACACAATACCGTTTGAAACGTTATTATGGTAATGACGTGGGAAGAGCGAGTTTGATCCCGGTGTTAAGCCGCACGTCGAAGGTTGTGTGGAATATTTTTTTCAAGGTTCCCTACTACATTTCCACGTGTGCGTATGAGAAAATATTATAAGGAATATTTTGCTCCTTTTAGAAATAAAAATAAATGTCTCTTTCCAGCCCTAATTCCCTGATGTGGGATCAAAGGATTTCATTATCAATATGATTATCATCTTGTTAGAAATTGCCGAGCGGGAATACAAGCCATTTACGTTTAAAGGTTACCCATGAATATTGCATAAAACCGAAATCCTATTAATGAGACGGAATAGGAATTGTTTAAGATTGAAATGGACCGACGCATGTCTTAGTGCGCCAACCGCACCTGCGATCAGTAATGCATCATCAGTATTATTTTTAAAGCATTCGTGTTACTGTTAATTAAAATATCCTCATTAATGAAATTGATACAAATTTAACCGAATTATAACACTGTATCATTTCACTAAACCAATATCATAACAATAACGTGTTTGCTGAACGCGTTAATAAATAATTTTCGTGTTTATTTTGCTAATAATTGTGAATAAAGTGCGTAGGTATCGGATTACGGTCCGCGCTGCGGCTATTTGTCCAGCATCATAAATAAAGACAAACTGTTATTATAATTTATTGCGCAATTATCCCGGCGGTTGTGATGAATATTTATATAATATCTCGAAATAGGACTTCTATACAGAAGCTCTTGATTTATATCCGTTAAATATTATTATAATTAAAGTTTGTTTAATATTCAAATTAAATATAAACTGAACAATATGCTCGTTGACTGACTGACAGACTGACTGACAGACTGCCTCGTTGGTCGAGCGGTTGCTATCGCGACTGCCGATCAGGAGGTCCTGGGTTCAAATCCCGGGTCGGGTACTGTTGGATTTTTCTAATTTAGAATTTCTA
>DWEM01003110.1:0-11122 GCA_018245935.1 Agara belti belti | reverse complement strand
ATAAACATACATATATACATACGATATATTACTTATATAGATATTTTTATTACGACCAGACACAGAACAGACAAATGAGCTCATCACACAAATGTTTGTCCCGGGTGGGAATCGAACCCACGACCTCCGGTTTTGCAGTCAGGGTCTCTATCCACTCGACCACGGGGCCAGTCACTACCTCCATATACTTTCTGATTTGACCGTGAACGCGTCATTGAAGTATTCAACCTGTATATATATATATACAGGGTGACTACGGTCGCACTAGCGCCATCTGTTTTTTTTTCTTTGTCCAAGGAGTGTAGCGTCCTTCCGCACGTCAATGTCATTATTTGATAAAACTTGTAAAAACTTGTATACGAAAAAACTTGTGAACAACAATTTAATTAGTATGTATATATTATATATATATATTTTCATTATTCTTTCAGCCCGGCACTAAACCCTATGTTGCACGTGTCGTACATGTGGTACACGTTAGCGGGCGCTGTGATAACGGTCGTCATAGGTATGATCGTGTCGAGAGTGAACCGTCTCCGCGGCAAGGCGTACGTGCCGCCCGCGCCGAGACTGCTCGCGCCGCAAATCAGAACGCTGTACAGGGAGCCGCCGCATCCAACCGACGAGCCGTACATTAGCGCGTACGGTTTTAACAAGGTGATTGGATTTCCTATATTTTTCAATCGACTCCAAAAAGAAGGAACCATGTTTGATTGTACGTTTTTTCTTGTATTCTCACCGATTTTTCTGCGAATTGTGGATCGATTTTCAAATTTTTTTTCGTTAAGCATTCTCTACGTGTTTGTCTTTGGATATGTTGCACCTTTATCTTGCGTAAGCATTCCCATATTTGATCCGGTTGCCAAATTCACGCGATCTGTATACTCAGTGAACTTGGATTGGTCACCGTTAGTGGCAAAGTTTCACTAGCGTTTCTGGCTTCGCAGGGCATTTTAAGGCGTTCGATCCCCCTTGTCCATAGATACGTGACAATCGATAAACCCCGTCAGAAGACTTAAAAGTGGCTTAAATGTTTTGACAGACGCGCTGGCCAGTAATCCGTATAACCGCCAAACGGCGTAGACGCAGCTTGCATTGCGGGAGACCGGTGCCCAGTAGAATAAACGTTTCATTTGTTCATTCATTCAGTCATTCATTCATTCAGTGGGACGTAGACAGTTGAAGCCATTTTTCTTTCTAAGTTACTGAGCAATTGTAATCTTTTTACTCAACATTTCTCTTGATCCTTTCTTTACACTGGTCATTAAATCTGCAATTAGAATTCATAATGCATAGAATTATGAGCGTACGAAGTGGTAAACATTTTAAGGGAATCACAGAAATTTCCACTACCAACAACATTATTAACTGGTTCTAACCAGTATTTTTAACGAACTTAGACACAATTGTATTCATGATATGCAAACAGCGACGGTAAATAAACGATTAATTCCTTAATTTTTTATTTCTCTTTTAATTTATAATTGAACATAATATGTTTACCTTGGTTTATTACTCGTGAAGTTGAGGCAAACCTAATTTAGTTGTTTTAATTTTATTTTATTCATTTGTTAATTGTGTCTGAGTGTAATAAAAGTATTTATACAAATATTATATAGTATGTATATATGTAGTTTATCAGCTGTTTAGTCATCATTATACCACAGCCTCTGACTAGTTTGGGATCAGATGTCCGTGTATAAGGGTATCCTAAGTATTATACATAGATATCATTATTTTAACGTTTTTAAATACATGCTATCTAAAAGATATAGAATCATATCGAGTGATGAAGTGATTATTTCAAATTCAGATATGTTTCCTTATGATTATATAAAAAAACATTGTTTATCGAAATTTTTAATATATATTTAGATATTATTAGATTCCATATTATATGTATACAATTTCAAAGCTGTTCAGTTTGTTAAACGATTATAATTTATCACTTATCTCAGTAACGATATTCCTAAATGTAATTTTTCAAACATATCTTTTATATCTTACAGGAAGACCGAGCAGCCAATTCGGTGTCGATAGCCATGAGACGAATAAATAACAGCGAAGAAACCAGTTGAGATCAGGGGAAAAAAGAATTCAAATAGCATAAAAAATGTTACGTTGAAGTATTATTAAATGTTTGTATAAAACAAATTAGTTTTTTTATAACATTAGATTAAGAGTTAATTTAAGACCAATATGAAGAAATATAATGCTAGAAGAAATAACTTTCGATACTTCGAACGCACAAAGCTGAAACTCAAACCCCGCGATAACATAGTCGATATTAACCAGAATTTTAAATTCATAAGCCTACCTTGATAGCTTTTGATTTATATCCTTACAAGAACCCTAGTGTCACACTATTTAAAAAACATTACTGAAAACCCTTAGGCCTTTAGGTGCATTCACAACGATTGTCTTTCATCATTATAACATATCATGTTTAATGTTAAAACCCATTGTATAATCGGATTCCTGAAATTTAAACCACTAGATTATCATTGCTATATTGTTCTCCTACTCACTGGCGTAGGCGAAGCGTGCCTTGGAGTGGCCCTGTATCAAAATATGTTAGGGAGCCCAAATGAAGGGTAAAGATTTCTCACAAAAGAAACAAAAATGCTTGCATTAAATTAAAATAAATATTTATTGACTATAATTTATCGCTTCCTCCTAGAAATTGAGCTAGCTATTGAACTAACTATTTACTTAGTTCAAATTAAATGTATACTTTTCTTGCCTTTGGGGAGTCTTGATTCTGGATTCTTTTTGACATTGTGGATAAGTTTTTACAAATTTTTGCTTACGCTTACGTTAGGGGCCTCCGTAGCCCGAAGGTCCCGTGTCATTGATACGGTAGATACGGCGGTAGCTACGCCCTTGCTCCTACTTCTAGCTGCTCTGGTTTAATACACGAGAATTGAGCGATTTGACGTGGATAAAGATCGTTTTTGAATATTTGGAAGTTGGAAACTGAAAACTTGAAGAGTTCGCTGTGTGTCTAGCATGTCGAGGAACAAACATTTTTTTTATTGAAAAAAAATATTTTTATCTTTTAAACTTTCACGGTCACTTGTGAGTCCTGCCTGCTCTTTTTATAACTTTTTATAACAAAACAGGTTTTAATATTTTTTGAATTCTCAATATAGAATGAGATATATAATGCCAGTGGTTATCGCTTCGTTGGTTTAAAACATTATTATATATAGATTTCTAAATACGATATAATGGAAAGAAGTGATATATTTGTATTGCAAGTCAACCTTGACCCTAAGCAGGAAATCATCAATAAAACCTGGGACAAAAATAACTACTAGCAGATGCGGAGGAAAATTGAGGATCGTAAATTGAAAAATAGAGCCAAGAAGACGGCCACTCTGTTCATACCTCGTAGTGCATATACAATATTATAGACTGACGTTATTCTCGAGAGAGCTGGCCGATCGTAGAAATAGTTTATATCAGTAAGATACTGGCTTATATTTTAAGAAATTTGTTATATTATACAATGGCCGATGAGGAGATAATA
Source organism: Agara belti belti (assembly GCA_018245935.1). Classification (NCBI taxonomy): domain Eukaryota; kingdom Metazoa; phylum Arthropoda; class Insecta; order Lepidoptera; family Hesperiidae; genus Agara; species Agara belti. The sequence goes on along the minus strand of DWEM01003110.1, from coordinate 7,590 downwards.
GATGTTTCGGCTGTGAGGCAATCGTATCAGCACTTTTCGTGGATCGACTATTCCGTTTTTGTAATAATGTTGTCAGTGTGCGGTGCAATCGGTATTTACTTCGGTTTCGTTCAAAAGCAAAACTCAACCCAAGATTATCTCATGGGTGGGAGAAATATGAATTTGCTGCCGGTATGTTTTTCGCTTGTTGCCAGGTAAGCGAGTGATTTGTACTAGCTTAATTCTTGTGGATTATTTCATTATAATAACGATTTTTGGGTAATATTACGACTATTAGTGAAAATAACAAGAGCAATTGAAAATATCTTACCATTTTGTTTACTATTTTTAAGCAATCGATACCTTACCATCCGGTACTAACGTTGGTATGATTTTCTATAGAGTTGTAAAATTTCTTGCAAGTTATTTTCTTTGTAGTAAGTACATGTAATTTATTATAGAATCATATCATCGAAATACACTCACCTATTTATTTTTATACTCATTTTCCAGTTTCATCTCTGGCATATCGCTGTTGGGTATTCCTACTGAATTGTACATTTACGGTACATCCTACATGTTTTCTCTTATCGGAACGATTACGATGTGTGTAATAATTACGTACACATTTATTCCCGTTCTTCACGATTTGCAGTTGATGTCTGCTTATGAGGTATTATCATACTATCAAATGCCAAGTAATTAAGTTGCGTTATAGCGTTTTCGGTGTATTAATGGTCTGTTTTGATTTCAGTACTTGGAACTTCGTTACGACAAACGTTTACGAGTGTTCGGTTCAGTCTTGTTCAGCGTTTATTTGGTAAATGTATTTAGTATTTTGAGCCCCGAAACTCGATTTTTAAATAATAACGACACTAACAGATTACCCCCCACAGATAACAGTAAAATGGGTATTTCTCGACACTTATAGGTACAGTGCTGCCAACCAGTTATCACACCCAGTACTAAAAGAAATGTTAGCAAGCTTTATTATGCATACGTACAGTGCCGATTTTACATAGGAATCTTAACAAATAATACATGACACACTGATCAACTAATACAATGTTTTTACTACAATTACCGTAACTGTATAAACACCGTTTCAGATGGCCTGGCTTCCAATTGTTGTGTACGTTCCTGCACTTGCGTTTAACCAAGGTACCTTAGTAACTTTTTACACGCATGTCAATAATAGCCACTGTTTTGCGAAATCAACAGTTATAATAAAAAAATCCAAATTGGTTTGTAAAATGCGAACAAACTATTTTTTTTACTCGAATGTAGAGAATGTAGCAAACCAGCAGGACAACCACAAGTAGCCATGTAGCCACCAAGGCTGTACAGAGCTGTATAGACATAATTATGCAACCAACTTTAAACATTTTCGACTTTCGTCAGTCTCAATAGTAAGGATATCCAATCTTCTAATCTAATCTGTTCGATGTTTGATAATTTTAATTGCGTTCTATTACATCCAAGCCGTCTTAAGTTAATCCTTCAGTTACTACTTATTAAGTACTTGCGTTAATTAGGTAGGTACTTAATAACAATTGTAATTGTTGCAGTTACGGGAGTTAATATACATTTGGTATCTCTTATAGTTTGTCTCGTCTGCATATTCTATACATCAATAGTGAGTAAAGTTTTCATTCCTTAAGACTAGAATTTAAAGCTTCTCTTCAGTCCAGCTGTAAATGTACAAGTATGCATTACTGTCGCTAACCGGAGAGGACTTAGTCGATATCTTGAACAGAATTTTACTTTGATAATGATTATTAACTTTAGTTAAATTAATTAATTTGAAGCTAATATTTTCTTTCAATTCATAGTTAATATCTAAAAACTTAATATAATATTTTAGGGCGGTTTAAAGGCTGTGGTATGGACGGATGTGGTACAAACTATTGTAATGTTTGGAGCTATGATTCTCGTCATTGTTAAAGGGACTATAAATGTCGGAGGGTTTCAAGAAGTCTTAAAACGAAATTGGGATACCGGAAGACTCGAATATCCAACGTAAATATGAATAATTTTGTTATTCTATCATAATATTGTAGCAACGTATGTAAATAAGAATCAGATGAGATTTTTACAGCAAAACAAATAGATCACATTTTTTAAATGTCGTTATAATTTTGGTACATAATTTTGGTGTGTATATTACCATCAATATAATATAAGTATGATTTGCACGATGTTTATTTTGGTCCATTATTTTTGTTTTCGGAATACGCAAAATATGTACGTAAGCGGCACATTTGATGTCGCTACATTTAAGATCATAGTCAATTATATTTCACAAGCAGAATAAAATTTTGTATGAAATGTGTTTTATTGCAGTTTAAGATTAGATTTGATAGAGAGACACAGTATATGGTCGGTCACAGTAGGATCTGCGTTTTATTGGGTGGGAAATATAGCAGTCAATCAATCAATGATGCAACGGTTCCTGGCTTTGCACGATGTAAAATCCTCTAAACAGTAAGCGGCTTTAAATTGTTTAAGGCAGGATAAATGACAATTAACCTTTTGTTTTTAATTTGATGTGAACAATTACATAATTAAATGACATTTATATTGTAATAAATATATTATTATTATACGGTTTTTGTACGTTCCTTTTTGTACTATTTTTTCAATACGCTTATTGCAATATGTGCATTTATGTGTTCGTTGTAATGGTTTAAACTTTAATTGAATATTTCAATTTAATAGTAATATTTTGAGGTGTAATTTGTAGCTTTATATTTCAGGGCTGTTTGGGGATTTCTGACTGGGGTTTCCTTAATAATGTTCATATGCGGATATAGTGGACTTCTGGCGTTTGCGCGATTCTATGAATGCGATCCTTTAGATTCGAAACTTGCATCGGCCAAGGACCAGTTGTTAGCTGTTCTCGTAATGGACGTTCTGGGAGACTGGAAAGGCCTGCCAGGTGTGTTCGTGGCCGGAGTGTTCAGTGCAGCTTTAAGGTAATGTTGTATTAACCTTGTTCTGATAAGCCATGATTTTTATACTAATATAAAAAAGAGTTCAAATTCATTTGTTTGTTTGTAAGGTATTACCTGTGCGCGAACCAAACCGGTTTTACTAATTATTTTACTTTTGCATGGACAGAATATTTGTAAGCAACATAATAATTCACAGAGATTAGGTTTCTGGTCGGAACTCGTATAATTGAAAGTTTTTTAGAACGGTACGAAAATATGGATATGTGAAATTAGACGGAATACGTTTTCGATCAGCATCCTGGGACCGCGCGACAACAAATCTGCTGTTGTATTTTATCATAAAATAATTTATATTTGAATTTAATTATTTCACATAATTCTAAAATAAAAGTAAGTTAAGTTAATTAGCGTAAGTTACGTCATTTTATTACATCAGCTGTCTGCCAGTGAAAGTCCCGTCAAAATCGGTCCAGCCGTTCCAGAGACTAGCTGGAACAAGCAGACAGACAAACGGGCAAAAGTTGTAAAAAATGTTATTTTCGTATACGTACCGTGTATACTATACACATGCATTTCGTAAAAACGGTTATAAACTGACACTCCCATTTTAGTTACTTGTAAATATCATATTTATATTACGTTGCAGTTCCCTATCTACGGGTCTCAATTCCATGGCCGCTGTCGTCCTTGAGGACTTTTGTAAGCCGTTTTTCAGAGAATTAACACAGAGGGAAACTCAAATACTTGTCAGATCCGTTGTCGTCATACTAGGTTGCATATGTGTGGGTAAGTATTCAGATCTGACAGACTGACATTCAGACATTCAACAGATTCAGAACTGACATATACCTAGTATATTGATGTAGTGGTACCTTCAATATTTTTCAATTGTACAAGTTTGATTATATTTTTTTAGACACGATTTTTAAACACGGGTCTACCCTCGTAGGGGGAATGTTTTTAGGGTAAGGTAGGGTAGGGTAGGGTACGGTAGGGTAGGGTAGGGTAGGGTAGGGTATGGTAGGCTCGGGTAAGCTTAGTGCCAAGTACGGATTGGCAAACTTCACACACCCAACAAACATTATATGTATAACCACAATTTTTTGTGCTTATGATATTTTATTTTATGTGACATAAATATTTTATACAGGTTTAGTGTTCGTCGTTGAAATGCTCGGATCCGTATTGCAACTAACGATGAGTTTATCGTCGGCATCGATGGGTCCTTTAACGGGAATATTTCTAATGGGACTTTTCTTACCATTTATCGACGGCACGGTAAAATTGTTATTTCAATATTTTGTTTATAATTTCAAACACGCCCTTGACGATAAAATTTCAAAGCGTATATAAACCTACTTATAAAAACAAAAGAAAATTTCACATAAATACAAAGAGCTAAGATGTCAAAATAGTTAATAGTTAATGACAAATATAAACTTAACATTGTTTTATATTCCAATTGTCATTATCTAGAGTGCTTTGAGTGGAGGCGTTGTGGGCTTGTCATCAGCTTGGTGGTTGGCTGCGCAGTCGCAACTGGCCCAAGCTCGTGGGCTAATGAAGTTTGATGAAAAACAAAGATATACCCACAACTGTACATACACTTTTGAAGCGACACAACATGCAGACGATACGGAAGGGTAAGATTAAATCTAATTCTATTTTTATTCGTTCGTGTCTGTAAATTTTTAATTTCGCATTAGATACGTAATTTTCTACTGAACCTTGTGATCAATTGCTCAATAAAATAAAAACCAATAGAGCGCAATTAATAAATATAGTATCCTATAAAATTAAAAAGAACAGTCAGTAACAGACTGATATTTCTCAAATTATTAAATTTAATTTTATAAGTAGTTTCCATTACTCATTATTTTATTTCCATTTCCATTTCTTTATTAGTCTTAGAAAATTTCTAAGTCCAATTTTATTCACTTTTATAAATTACGAAATGTCCTATGGTTTCTTTACTACTTATACTGCGTTTAGTTATCGCAATAAGACAATAATCTGAATTTAATTTTACCAGTAAATGTTGTCGATGCTATATGACCATGTACCTCATAGTATAATAATGCGGTACTTTACCGCATTTTTTTGTAGTTATACTTCTTTTGGCGCGTTAGGGATACATGATGAGAGAAAGCTTGTACGATGCGCGCGCATACCGTCACGAAAAACTGAAGCCTTGCCATCTACGTATGTTTAATTAAGGACATCTACCTATGATTGCGTGAGAACTGGCAGCTGTATTCACGATATTTATTTTATTTAAGTGCAAATAATTATTTTATGATATTTAAATACAAATGCGAGCAGTGATAGCCCAGTGGTTTGAAATTCAGCCTCCCACTCCGGGGGGTCTGGGTTTGATCCTGACCTCTAATTTATTACGTGCGTTTTAAGAGTAAAATTTAAATATCACTTGCTAAAACGGTGAAGGAAAACATCGTGAGGAAACCTGCACACTTTAGAGGTGTTATAAATTATATAATATTTTCCGAGGTGTGTTAAGTCTACCAATCCGCACTTGGCCAGCGTGGTAGACTATGGCCTAAATCCCTCTCGCTATGAGAGGAGACCCGGTCCAGCAGTGGACCGACGAAAGGGTCGAAGAAGAATACAATTTGATTAACTAGATACTGCGTTATAATAAAACTTTCTTTTTTTTTACAGATACGTGCCATATCTCTATCGGATATCGTATCTGTGGTTTACTTGTTTCGGGTGCGCGGTCACCGTCAGCGTCGCCTGCCTCGTTAGTCTCAGGAATCTGCGGACGGGTGAAAGAGTCGATTGCGACGAAAAATTATTCGCACCCTTTATAAGACCCTGGCTGTCGAGGAGATTGAAAGTGAGAGCAGCTTTTAACTAGTAATACCGCTACCACTTGTAGTAGATATAGTTTTCTTAGGTGTGTGAACTCTGCCAACCCGTGTTGCACCAGCTTCGTAGACGCTTTTAAAATTTTCAGCATGAGAGAAGATCCTTACTAAATGAGGATGCTTACATATTTCACAGTTCTAATCGCGGCGTAGGAAAGTTTACCGAATTGCCTTGTTAGCGTGGTTCTTTATCAAAAGCGAAGGATCTATAGCGACTAAGGAATTATGAAAATTAGTGATGGTTATCGTCACTTTGAAGAACGCGTCAATTTTGTAAGACACTGAAAATAACTCAAACATCTTCCGTATTTTGCATAACATATTAATTGTATTCTGAAGCGTTTCTTATAGGTAGGTACCTATTACTAGATAATCTTTAATTAATTAATGATAATGACTTTAATTGTTGACAGGTAAAACAAATGAGCATGAAACGACGTAAATAACTTAATGATAGTTAATTATTGTGTAATTAATTAAAAATATGATAAAATTTTATTGATAAATAAATGATGTGCAGAAATATACCGGTAGTATTTTTTAATATTACGCATATTAAGTCTGTACGGATGCTTGAAACGGATATTCTTTTCCAGTGTTAACTCTGTAGATTCCAGATCTGCAAACAAAATATATGATATGTTAAATATGATAATACAATACACAATTATAACGATAGCAGACGCATAATTTTTAAAATAACTGTTACGAACTTTTATTTTCATAATGAATCTCTAGTACCTATATAGGTAATTTTTTTTTTTAAAACAGTATTTTAAGGAATAAATACGTACATAATTATATCATATTTACCATTGGTGCGGTTAATATTATATTATTTTGTGTCATATACCTACTAACGTATATTCTGTTCTAAAGAGTTGTTCTAAATGCATTCATATTTAGAGGTTTCGTCCGTTTCTTGTTGATAGCTATGACCTTACCCTATCTTTGTCAAATCACTATTGCCCATAGGAAACACGACTCCGGAACACCTGCGCTCTGTAACCGTTCGTATTGAGTTGCACTCGTTCGCGTACAAATGATCGTATCGCACAGTCGCTGCCATATATTCGTACGAGCGGCTGTGGGAGCACATGTTGAGCCAGCATCCAGGCATGTTGGATCCCCCGTTTGGGTAGAAGTCAGTATCGCCGCAGGGTTCCGTGTAACCGTAAAGCGCCGTATTTGTATGGATTACTTCTACGTATTGGGCATCCGTATTCACTATTCGATTTTCATCATTGGCCCACAACGGTCCCGCTGGATCTAAAGCTGCGTAATAATGTGAGATACCGATATAGAACTCACAAATTGTAACGCTGTCGTTACGTAATCCTAGCCACGATTAGGTGGAAATATTATAAAAAACCTTTACACGCTTATTTCAATAAATGGCAATTTGTAAATTGTTATAAAGATGTGACACATTTGTTTTTTCTTAATTTCTATGTTTTCATGATTGGGACTATATTTTGATGCAATGTATAGAATCACTTTGAAACTACCTAATACCGTAGTAAATTCAATATTACAACTATACCTTTTGTATCCATACATACCAGTGATGTTATGGATATAAAATTTCGGATCTGGATACGGATATGGATATAGGAATAAAATTATATCAGTTTCGGATACGGATACGGATATTTAATTATTTCGGATAATCCGTTACTTTCGGATAGTGTTGGTTACGGATATTAGATTAAAGTAAATTAAAAATACGTACATACATAACATCACGCCAGGTCCCTAACGGGATAGGC